>JAODKM010000108.1:1149557-1173135 GCA_026780845.1 Petrocephalus sullivani | reverse complement strand
GGGTGCGAAAGGGCCGCGGGGGGGGGTCGTGGGAGATGAGGGGCGGTGGGAACCGATTAGGGGGGGCGCGGGTTGGCGGGGGGGGGGGGGGGCGGGGGGGGGGCGCAGACAGCCCCGGGCCCGGGGGGGTGCAGAGAAACCCTCTCTCTCACAGCCGCTGCACGCGAGCTGTCAGCGCACAGCCATTGAGATGTAAAACAGGGTACAAAGGCCCCTTCTTATTTCCACTCTGTCTCCCCCTCTGCGTGTTTTTGGAGAAAAGGCTGCCTGCTGGTCCTTACCTCATCGTGTGTGTGTGTGTGTGTGCGCGTGTGTTTAATTCCATGTGCTCGTCAGCATCTGGTGTGCATGGCTTCCTTTCATGTGCCCGCCTTTGTTGGTTTTTTTTTTGGGGGAGGGGGGGTTGATCCTCGTGAATGTTGGTCACCCCAGGAGGCAGAGTTGGAGGGGATCGGTGTGTTCTCCGTGATATGACTTGGGGGCGTGTTGCACTGTGCTCTCCTGCCAGAGGACCCGTGTGCAGGTGAAGAGGGGTGACGGACTGCGGGGTCCTCACACACGCCGTCTGCGTCTGGGCAAAGCCTGCATACTCTGCCGTCAGCGTCGGGCGAGAGCCGTCTTTGTCCCGTTTTTACCTAAGTAAACCTGCTGGCCCCTTGAATGCCTTTTACAAAGTCTGCAAGGAGCAGAAACGACCTTTTGTCATTGTGGCGTAAAAACGGAAGAATCTGGATGAAGCGATATTTGGAGAGGCTCATCTCTCAGGCTTACCTGTGGTCCTGTGGGATGCTTTGGGCATCTCCATGAGTGACTCTCATTGCCACTGGGCATGTGTGTGTAACAGCTGCCCGGCGTGGAGCACCCCTAGCGAGGTGCTGCACGAGGCTCGCACAAGCGGTGACGTCGTCTGCCGGCCTTTTGTGCAGCACGTGCCTGCCTGCTCGCCCAATGATGTCACCCGCATGCATGCACCCCGTGGGCATTTTAGAATGATAATGGTCCTCTTGGAGGAGAAGGGGGTGGGGGGGGCAGATGTTCACACTGCAAAGCCTGGTGTGTCCCAAAAGAGGGGGTCTGGGGTGGTTATTCAGCCTAATCAATGCCCTTGGGAAGGGGGGGGGTATGTATGTTAAACTGCCCCCCCCAGCCCCAAAAGGCACAGTATGCATGAGGGGCGCCCTCACAAAGGAACGCGCGTCTGTCAGGGGCGCCATGATTGCCGTGAGCGGGCTTGTGTCACTATAGGCTTCCATCAGTCTGCATGATCCAGGACTGGAGGCTGGACTGGGTGTGCCAACCATCAGCACCACAAAGTGCTAGAGAAAAGGAGGGCATCGGTGGGGCATCGGTGGGGCATCGGTGGGACATCGGTGGGGTATCGGGTCGGGTTTGGAAGCAGATGTTGGGGTCAGGTTAGGGATTGTCTGGGGGTGGGGGGTGGCAGGGCTCCGGGCCAGATGGGGACCTCCCACATTAATAAATGTGCCTGGGGGGGCGGGGGGTGTGCCAAGTGAGAATGAAGGCTGTCAGCATGTGTGAAGGTGCCGTCCTCTTGTGCAATGGCCCCATCTGAAGGGACACCTTCCCCCTGTAGTAATGGTGACCTCCAGCAGAGGGTGCTGTCATCAAAGGGTGTGACAGCTGTGCTTCGTGGAGCCCTAAGACCTCTACATGTCTTTCAGTGTCAACCTGGGCATGCGATGGTAGCCCCCCTCCCCTGTGATTAATGGATAAAGAGAGTCATCGGCCGAGGGGATGAGGGATAAGGATGCATGCTGAGCTAAGGCACGGACGTGCTTGTTTTCTCTATATATCAGCTGGATATATGAAATCGTAGAGGCTTGTGGCAGTTATAGAGGCTGCATTCCCCTATCTGTGCTGCAGGGGGCGCGCTGAGTGCCCTTGGCCAAATGAGAGGATATTTAGACCAAATGAATGTGGGAAACCAGAAGGCACTCAGCAGACTGCCCTGGTAGACGGCTGGCCCACAATGTCTGAACGGTGCTCTGAGAATGTAGGCCAGAGTAAACACGAGGGAAAGTCCATCGTTTGCAGGCCCCCTGTCCTCCACTGCCCTCTGCTCCCCTGTGCTCTGTGTGTGTCGGGGGATAGCTCCACAGGGGCTTAAATTAATGCTTTCCCATCGTGTTTAATGTCAGCGTGAGCATATGACGTTGGAGGGACTCGGTGACTCTGGGGCTCAGTGACTCTAATGGGCCATGACCGGCGATGCCATCGTCTCGACGATGTGCCCCTGTCCCTCCCCCTGCTCCAGCCCCACCCCAGGCGAGAGCGCCGATGTCATGGAACCACAGGCCTGAAGCGGCGATCACACTGATAGGCAGGGACTGAAAGGTGCTATTGGTAATGTGAGTCTTGGGGTGGGGGGGGTGGCTAAACTTTGACAGTGCGTTTCAGTGTGTACTTTGTGTGGAGCAAGCAGCTGTTGAATGGAGGGTGCAACTCAGCAGGCAGAAGAGGCCTTCTCTCCGTAGCCCAGGGAGGAGATGATGTCATCTCCCGCTTGGCCGTTGCCATTAATAGCTGGAAATGGACAGCCCTTCACGCATGAACTTAAAGGGCCAGATACCAAAAATAGCCAGAAGGCCTCAGTGTAATGAGCAAGAACTGGCGCTTGTGTGGCCATTACAGCTCTGCGAGCCTCTGCCAGTCTGTCCCGGGCCTCTGGGCCTTACAGTACGCCTGACTGCAGATGCAGGCTCAGCAAGACACTATTAAATCATCCTACTGAACAGGTAACTGTAACACTTACGCCCTTTAGAAAAACATTAAGAACAGGAAGAACCAGTGTGGCAGAGGTAGGCGTGACTCTCACTTGCTGTGACTCATTACGCAGTGCACCTTTGGCCCCTGTAGGCAGCAGAGTCATCAAGGCCCCGAGCCCTGACATCACTGGGCCACATCGATGGCAGGACCACGTTTTGACACAGCATGGAGCTTCTACACAATTGGCCAAGATTTCTGGCTGAGGGAGTAGTGGCTGCAGGGCTGTAGAGGTTTAATTGACTCTTTGTTAAAGCAGGTGAGGAATAACCTTTAAAATTACTATATTCAACGGCTGAGTGCCCACAGTGGCTGTGACCCTCCATGAGTATAGGCCAAGTCCTGGGCAACTGGTGATGAGCGTGGCCCAGCAGGGAGCAGACGAAGGCAGGCCAAGCCTGAAGCAGGTGGGGCGGCCGGGATGGACCACGCAGCTGGAGTTCTGCCTCTGGCTAGGCTAGCAGATATAATGGCAGGTGGTGCAGCTGGAGGCAAACAGAGAGGCCAAGGGGCATGAAAGGAAGAAGGATTGATAGAAAGAGCTGCATTTCTTTAGCTTCTCTCCCTTTTTGTTATTCCCCTTCCTGCTGTCCTTAGCTTCCGCACCCCCTGTTAATCTTAAGTTCCTCCCTTTCTCTCTTTGTTCAGGAACTCGGGACTCTATTCAGTCTGTCTGTCAGCCAGTTAGCCGTTGACGTGCCGTCTTTCTCACAAGGCGCACGTCGCCCAAGGTCGGGGCGTAAGCCGGGGTGATGTCATCACCACCGCTGGCAGCCTCGCTTGGATGGAGAGCTAATGGTTCCCAGATCTAAAAGCCGCTTTGCGATTAGGCCTTAAATCCATCCCCTCTCCTCCGCTGGAGTTTTCTTGAAGGGATCCTGCCTCGCCAAGGTCATTCCCGGCACTCCCCCCCGAATTGAGGAATTACACCACCACCTCACTATCCCGTGCACCGCCGGTCCCTCGTGGGAATGTGTACGTGTCATGGCTGTGTCAGACCCCGCGGGCAGGCTTTCTGATTATGTTTCTCTCACTCCTATTCATGTTGTCTGTGGGCTTGGCGGGTTTGTCTGATAAGCTGAGAGCAACAGAAATATAAACGCCGAGTAGGTGACGGTGCTTCGGCTGACCCTGCCGAGGGGCGCTGAGGAGGCGGGGTGTTTTGGGCAGAGTGGGACCCGGGGGAGGAGTAGCACCTGTGGCCAGCCTCATTCCCTCGCTCTGATGCAAATGTCAAGGAGAGGAGATGAGGTCATTCAGGAAAGGGAGCCGGAGAGAGTTAGACGCCGAAACCGGACCCGGCTTGTTATTAAAGGGCGGGCGGCTTGCGCCTTGGCGGCTAAGGGACCCAGGGGCCACACTCCCTGAGCAGGCTGGAGAGCGTGGAGACCAGGGGCCATGGGTCCCTCATAAGGGAAAGGCCGTCTAAGTGGAAAGGATTGACTTTAGCGAGGGCTTGTACTGTCTTAGGCTTTGCAGGTTGGATTTTGGGGGATACCGGGGAGTCGCGACAGCTGGATCTGGGTGTGCGCCCCCCCCCCCGTCCTTCCCTTGGGCATGTTTAAGCCTCTCCAGCGTCTGTCCTTCTGCTCAGAAGCGATCATGTGCTCCTTTGGCTTTAGTAATGTTGGTTCTGTGATTGGCTGGCGGCCAGCCCGAACGCCAGCCCCTCCTCATTTCCCTGACTTACACGCCACTCATGCGTGTGCCCTTGCTTCACAGGGGGGTTTGCGGCCTTCTCCTCCTGCTTCCCGGGCCTCTGTGAGGGAAAGCCAGCAGGCATCCTGCCCATGAGTCTGTCCCAACCCTGCCTGCCGGTGGCCAACGTGGGTCCGACTCGCATCCTACCGCACCTCTACCTGGGCTCCCAGAAGGATGTTCTCAATAAGGTGAGGCTACATCAAAACAAGGCCGCACACCACATCTCTACGCCTGCATTGCTAGCGCTGGGCATCTGGAAGCAGGCTGCTCACGGCTCCCACTGAGTGCTCTCCACATATCTTCTTGAAAAGGGTATAATCAGCTGCCTGGTGGGTGTGTGCGTGGAAAGTATGACAGGGTTGTTTAATAGGTGGGCATGCTATAAAGGCATGAAAGCACACCGTGGTGCAGGCAAGCTGCAGGCCAGCAGACTGTGGGTCCCGGCCAGTCACCCTGCCTTTCAGGTTCTTATTCACCCCGCTTCTGTCAAACTTTCATATGGCATGTTGCTAATTACGTGTGGCTCTGGCCCGGCCATCATTGCTGAATCAGACGGACCCACCTCCCCAGCCAGATTTAAGGAAGACACCGGGGATACAGGGCGGTGGGGGTGCCTTCCTATTCCCCTGGAGGCTCTTCCTCTGTCTGTTTCGCATCAGACTGTCGGAGGAAATTAGATTTCTTTTGTGAGGAATTTGCCGTGGCGAGTGCTGTAACCACAGCAACATTAAAAGCTGTTTGTCCATATTGTAAATAATTCCGTGTTTAGACCAGTCAGTGAAACGCATCTCTGCAGCCAGAGTGTCAAGGATCCTTTTTTATTTGTAAAATTCCATGACATCATTCCGGAATGCAAATGAACCGTGCAGACATCTTCTTTTAAGCACGGTTGGCTTGGTAGGGCATGTCACGTCAAGGTGATGCCAATTGCTTTCCAAACCATATCTGACACACCCAGTTCCTGTCATTGAACTGCTGGAGAAACCAACCATCATTATGTTGGTGTTTGTTGGTGTTTCTCACAAGGGAGACGGTTGCCTCAGGGCTGTAATTTCAGGTTTTGAGGTGAAGGAGGTGAAGGTTCTCCAGAACAGTTCCTTTACACAGACTTGACTTCATCTGTTTGACTTCAGGACCTGATGGCCCAGAATGGGATCACCTATGTGCTGAATGCCAGCAACACCTGCCCCAAGCCTGACTTCATCTGCGAGAGCCACTTCATGCGAATCCCGGTCAACGACAACTATTGCGAGAAGCTGTTGCCCTGGTTGGACAAAACCAACGACTTCATCGGTGAGAGGGCACATGCACCTGCCTGCGAGGGTGCCAAAAAATCTTTTATGGCTGTACCTGGAAAAAAAATCCTCTCATTCTTCCTATGTCAGAAGGAATGTCAAGTTCGTTGAGACGGAGACAGGAGAATTGAAGTTCCTGCCTGGATCTTCTAATGCTTTGCATTGAATGTTTTTTTCACTCCCTCCTCTTTGCAGACAAAGCCAAGGTGTCCAACTGCCGAGTCATCGTCCACTGTCTGGCGGGGATCTCCAGGTCAGCCACCATCGCCATTGCGTACATCATGAAGACAATGGGCCTGTCGTCAGATGATGCCTACAGGTAAGCCCTTTCCTGGTATTTTAATGGTTTTTCTCTTTTGGAAGGCAAACCCACACATTCCCCTCATGCAAAATGAGCTCCTTACTATGCCACCTTGAACAGAAAATGCTCCGCACTCACGTTGATATGACGCAAAAATCTGATTATGTCCATGTTCATATGCCTTCCTAGGTTTGTGAAAGACCGCAGGCCATCCATTTCACCCAACTTCAACTTCCTGGGTCAGCTGCTTGAGTTCGAAAAGGGCTTGAAGTTGCTGAAGGCTCTGTCTTCAGGTCCTAGCAAGGCACTGGCTGAGAGTCCGGAAGAGGAGCGTGAGTCTAAGGACTGGGAAGCTAAATGTGTGTTCCCAGGCCCTGAGTCCGGACATTTGGAGAAGGACGTGGAGAGCCCAAAGCTGGAGTCCAAGATAGCTTCGCCCTCCTCACTGCAGCAGGGCTTCAATGGGCTCCACCTGTCGGCTGAGCGCATCCTGGACACCAACCGCCTTAAGCGTTCCTTCTCTCTGGACATCAAGTCCGTGTATGCACCCACCTCCGGTCCCCAGCGCCCACCCTCACTTGCTGTCACCCCTGTGGACTCTGAGGATGTCCCTAAGCTATGCAAGCTGGACAGCCCCGGGACCACCAATGGCGTGTGCCAGTTCTCTCCGGTGGCGGATAGCCCGGGTTCGGCAGAATCGCCTGTGGGCGGCGAGTCCCGGCCTAGGCAGCGGCGGAGGGGGAAGGGCAACGGTGGCAGCTCGCCGGCCCGCACGCTCAGCCTGGGCTTTGGCCGCGCCACAGCCGTGCACAAGAGCCCCAGCCTGGACGAGAACCTGAAAGCTTCGCTGCTCCTCAGCCTGCCGGCCGCAGGCTCCAGCGCAGCCTGGACCAAGCACAGGGAGCCGGCACCGGCCACCACACCCGACACACCCACAGGTGACGCACCCTGGTTCTTTGGCACGGACGCCTCAGCGGGAGGCCCGGCCGCTGTGCGCTTCGGCGGAGCCCCGGCGTACGTGGCGTTCGGCTGTGGCGGACTAGCGGCCGGCTGCGAGGCGGTGCGTCTACGAGAGAAGCCCCCCGAGGCCCGGGATGGGCGGGGCAGCTGGCACGAGGAGGCCCCGCCCACCGCCCCTCCCTCTGCCGACAAACAGTTCAAGCGACGGAGCTGTCAGATGGAGTTCGAGGAGGGCATGGCCGAGACGCGCTCCCGCGAGGAGCTGGGCAAGATCGGCAAGCAGTCTAGCTTCTCTGGCAGCATGGAGATCATCGAAGTGTCCTGACCCTCAGGTCTATGCACTGGGGCTGTCCCCCCACCACAAAGCTGTGGACTTTTTGGGGAACTTTGGGGGACTGGGTGGTTTATTTATAATGCGGATCTATTTTTTGTCGGTTTGCGTTTGTGACTGATTCTGCAAGGCAGACTTGCTGCAGAGCCCTCTGCCTGTATATGCTCCTGGACCTTTTGGGGGTGGGCTATGGATTGCAGACTACTGCTGAAATCCCCAGCACAAACACACCACAAGGGGCAGACTGCTGCGCCATGCAAGCTAAAGCCTCCCGGCTAACCTCGTCCTGATGGCGTCTGCATCGGTGCTCTTGGAGGTACTCTTAGAAATGAAGGATCGAGGTGGGTGGCGCCTCCTTGTGGCACATTTTGCCGATCGGCGTGTGAAGGAGTGGCCAGCAGAACTGTGCCAAGCGCCGTGGTGCTATGTGCCTCCACTGGAGGGCTGGCCAAGATGCTCGACACCCCCTCTCCCTTCCCTGCTCCCTACAGTGTTAACAGTCAGTGATATGGCTGGGAGGTTTCCGTCGCAGAGGCGCCTTCCATGATCCTCTTAGCTGCAACAACCCAGGTGTACACTGAGCATGCTCAGAGCGGCCGGCTACTGACGGTGACAAGATATGTACACAAAGAGTTTTACCGCAGTTTTAATGGGCAATATTTTCCTCATGTTTTATTTATTGTATCTGTTCATTCTGGCAATGAGAAATTATAGTGTTTGTGGACTCTTTACATTTTACTGTGTTGTATTTATGAAAATCACACACATGTGCACGCACACACATATACACACACAGAAAGTTTAAGCAATACAAGGTTCTCTTTTTATCTCTCTGTGTCAGCGAGGGAGACTGAGATCTTAGGGATTTGTTGGAAGTTGAGCGCATTTTGTTTCTGTTCTGACAGGCAAAGTGGGGGGCTGGGCGGGGGGGGGCGGGTAATCACAGCATCCTGAAGTTCCAAAGACGGCATGACCCCAAACCGCCCCCCCCCCCCCCCCCCCCCCCAGTCACAGTCGGCATGTAATGATTTCACTGGAGATGGAGAGGGTGGGTCTAGACAGAGTACACTGGGGCTGTACCAAGTACGTGGCCAGAGAGAGGGAGGTCCTTCCGCACGCGTCCTGAGTGTTAATGGACGCCCCCATCTTCAGCAGCAGTTTCACAGTGTCCACCTGCCGGCCAGAGACTGCGTGCATCAGCGGCGTGGAGCCTACAGATCGACAGTTAGTTAGTTAGTAAGCTACCTTTACGCAAGAATACTGGATACTTATCAATCCCTCTCTCTATCTTCCACTTATCCAGTACAGCATGGGTAGGCAGCCCTGATCTGGGGGTGTCAGTATCCAGCAAGTTTTCCATGAACCACACCTGATCTCAGGCAGGGAGTAAGTCATTCGGCAGGATGCTGATTCTAACACTCCAGGATCAGGGTTGCCTATCCCTGCAGTACAGGGTCACTGTCAGTCTGCGGCCTGGAAACCCAAGGCAGGAGATACCATCAGCGAGATGCCAGACTCCAGAATTATCTTAAATAATATGACGTTTCATTAGTGGGCAGCCTTCAGTGGGGTGAAGGGGGGGAAGAATGAACAAGGGCTGAAAATGAGGAGAGCTTCTGAGTGTCGAGTTACTGCAAGTTATTAGAGTCCTAAATTGAATTTATATGGCTCGTTTCAGGTTAGTTGACACTAATAGCAATCACTTTAATTACTCAGTTATCAGTCTCTGTGTAACTGTCCCAGACAATACAGTCCATATTTGAAACAATTCCAAAGAAAGATAAAATATTAACAAGTTCAACAGGTTTTACACTGATTGTGCAACAGCAAACCAACCATTAAGCATTTAGCTATATAAATCAATGGCTGTCATCTAGCTGTATACGGTAACTATGTCAATAAAGGCCTGTCCCCAAAAAATGAACTTAGAAAAAGCACAAATTCTAGGAAAGCAGATGTTTATCATTTTGGGTTGTGGCTTTAGAACCACTGCCTGTCATTGGGTCCATAATTCCTAGATGCATCTCTGGCCATTATTATTGTTTGATTAGCGGTCACAGATAAAGGTTAGACAAATATACATTATTGATTGATTCTGGGATTCAGTATGAGCTGGGTCATATTGGCTGGCAATCAAACCCAGGTCATTTACTTGCTGGGTAACTATGACAACCACTATATGACCAATAACACTTATGCAATGATACACATCAGGACATCAATTGTAGTACTAATTTGTGGAAACAGATTCCGCAATAAAAAATTGCTTCAATTGGCTAGATGCACTTAGTCCTAGTTATCTAGATTTCAGCTGCAATTTATTCTAAAATGAGTTGTGATATGTGCTTACAGACCATCGCATAATGGTTGATTTCGATAGTGCAGTGAAAATATGCAATCCCCTGCTAGGTGTACTTTAACCATTTATGCATATGGTATTAAGGTAGTACTTAGCGATGTAGCTATCCAGCTGTACGGCATTTCTGTAGCGCAGTACAGTACGTCAAGGTCCCTTACTGTCACGCTCAGGTACATCTTGAGCATTTATCCTTAGTGTGAGGCTCAGATCTCGAGCAATCTGGCCGTGACTTTGCTTCTGATTCACACCTCCGGCATCCACCTACATCCTGGCCGCCACCACATTACCTTCACCATCACTGCATTCCAAAATGGAGGGGTCCTCGCGGATGACGGCCGTCAAAGTGTTGACATCTCCATTGGCAGCTGCCTGATATACCACATTCAGGTCAATCTCCTCTGCCGTGTCTTGGGTATAAAGGCAAAGAGTTACAGGTCTACACACACAACCTGATTACATACCATGGTACATAAGCCTCCATACACCCACAGAGCATAGCTTTGAAATACACTTTTCAAACTTGTAAGTGAAAAAATGACCAGTGTATGACATCCTCTACTTGCATTTAAATATAAACGAACAAGGAACAAATTCATTTGGAGCATATTTCATCTAATTTAGTTTATTTTATATTTGAAGGGGGCAGATACTTAAACTTCAGTTTGATGTCCTGCATTATCTTTAATAGTCAAGAAGTTTATAGTTATTATAGTTAGAGGAGTGAAAGCGTTTATTTAGCTCACTCCTATCCATATATTGGCACAAAATTATATATTTTAAAATATCCCATGGTACAGAGTTAATCTGAAGATGATTGTGGGGTTGATCTAAGGATTTATCTGGGTAACAAGTGATGTAAGTGATTGACTGTGGACTTAACAGATGATGGTAGGTTTGTCTGTCTTAGTTACGTATTTTTAAATGAATCTGGTCATAAGAGTCAAGGCCAGCTCCTAAAGCTGCAGCTGTTATAATTAAAATGTTGTCTTGAATGAATCTGTGCGTGACGCCTGCTCTCTCTCTCTGCAATGCCGGATGTATGATACTAGAGAAAAGCCAGGCTCAGGGTCCTCTGGCCATGTTAATCTGCCTCTGCCTATGACATCTATGCTGAGACATGCTGCGCAAACGCAGGCCTCTCACAGATTGCCTTTAATGTCACCGTCTGTTAGTCCTCAGTGGGCTGCTGCGCTGGACAGTAAACGCAGTACACACTCGTTTAAGAAAAAAAATGTCTTCAATCCATTTGCAGCGCATCGGTTTTGATCGCGGGATAAATAACAGCCACGCGTTTCCATGGCGACGGCCGCGGCGCGGTGCTTCCCCTGCGTCTGTGATTCCCCCCCTTACCTTTGTGCTGATCGAAAACGGACGACGAGCTGAATTCCATGGCGAGACGGTGCACTTCTAGCCATAGACGAGCGCAGCCTTCATGCCGAACACGCATACGTGCACCGACCGCTGCTGTCCGCCGTTCCCAGGCTCACATCCAATGCATCTATTTGAAGGCAAGGAGAGAAAAGTACGGGGGGGAAAGGCATCCGCTCAAATAAGCAGGCGACCGGCAGGCTGGAGCAAAGCTCAGCTGAGAATGGGGGGGATAGCATCGATGGATCAGACGGCCAGGCGTGCCCCTCCAGCTGTCAGCATCTGCTTGCGGGGCCAGCAGAGGGAAGCCGCTGGGAGCAGCGCGGCTTCGGCTGCGTGGCTGATGTGCCCTATGAATGAATGGAGCGTCTGCGACCCCACTGAGCATGCGCGGCACCCCGACGCAGCCTGCTGGACGTGGGGGGGCAGTCAGGCGCATTAGTATGCACCTTAGACACTTCATGCTCTTTTGAAGCGGCTATTTTAAGGTCGCTGTTCAAGCTGAAGCCACCCTTGTTAATCATGCTTTTCCTACTGTCGGCCTGATACCCGCCAGTCCCCGGCTCATTCATGGTTCTGTGCGCCGTCCTAGTCTGGGTACAGGTGGCAAAGGCAGAAAACTGACGCTTACCTACAAGCTTTTTTTTAATGGTCTTAGTATGGCAACTTTAATATCAGAATCATCTTTTTGTAATTCTGATTACATAATATCATGTCAAGAGACCAATCAGCTGATTATAGCTTTTCTCGCATTTTCATAAACATATGTTTTTAATAATTCCCCAGGAGAACGTGTGTAGATTGCTCAGCACACACTGAGTAAAAAGCAAAAAGGAGTCGTGTTGAAAAAACACGGAGAGGATACCCAACGCTGTTCTCTGTTATGATGTACCTTGGTTGCCATGGTGACTCTGTAGGACATTATTTCATTATAAAAAATAACAATCAGAAAGATTCTCTGTGGAATGGGATCAAACGACAATACAATGTGTAAGCAGAATCACATATTAATGTAGTACTCTTAGTTGGAGATACCCATTATACATTAAACGTGAAAAACACGTGCTAAACGTAAAAAATAGAAATAAAAAAAGACCAGGCAGCAATTAAAAAAGTGTAATATATCGAGGAGTGATCTGAATTAGATATATCCCTTTATAATTACCATTCTTTACACTCGGTCATGGTGAAGATCACAGTCTACGGTCCCCTTCCTCCGCGCTACCATGCTGCCGCCAGGGGTCGCTAACACTATCATTATCTGCGGCCCGTTATACTTTTTATTGTGATGCACCGCCGTTTTTGGCCACTGGGTCGCGCCGCTCCATAACTTGCGATGGGCCATATCGCTCCTTACCAGACTGCTGTCAGTATTTCTTCGCATGACGCGGTCCATCCTGCGCACAGTAAATATGAGCAAAAATAGATCTCTAACAACTTATACCATTATGAAATTAACTTATTTTTATCCGCTTCGCCAGGTTTTTGAAACAGATGAGCTCTACCTTATCTCTGCTCCTCTGCAACATCCACTGTTTTACTTGGTGAGCAGTGCTACCTTAATTTTTAAACAAAATGAATTCCTATTACTGTACCTTTCTACATTAAAGGGAGGGGGGCACCAAAATACTACGGCAAAATGTTTTTAATAATGTAATTTTTTTCTGTTTAAAAAAGCTCTTCCCTTGATATTGTTATAGCTCACTCTCATAGACTCAATTGTGATTTCAGCCTTCAGAAATCTTTCATTTAGTTCAGAACTAATGCCCAGCTCCACAGTTCTAGGAAACAGCTGATGCCCTGTGATTTCTGATACCCAATGAGCTTCACTCTGCATATAGCTACATTGCAAATGACAATGTATTTAATTCCTCAGACAAATGATTCCATATAAGAGACTAGACATAGAGGAAATGGCCTGATACTGAAAGGACACACAAACCAGGATGGATTGTTTGTTTTTTTTATTAGTTAGTTTGCATGTCTTTGCATTCCATAATGGAATCCTGCAGGGGATTCCTGAAAAGTGCATTTTCTACACAGAGTGCCATCGCCTTCAGACGACGACCGGAGGAGCAGTAATTCTCCCCGGCCGCTGGCCGAGGGCTTTCGTGGTGAGTCATGTTGTCACATTCAGCGTCACGCTAATCTACCTCAGGACAGTCACGTGGTGTTTCGGTCAGCCGACTGGCAGCTTGCAAATACCCAGAATTCCCTCAAGGCCTTCCTGTAATGCTGCCACGGCCTCAGTGATGACCTGACACCGGATATGTTCAACTACCGTGGGCGTGTTGCTCACATGCAGTGTGGGAAAGGCCGCGTGGAGCCTGAGGTAAGCTTCACAGACCAGCACCCCCCTCAGAAAGTCTCAGTGGCAGCACCCTCTGCCCCCTCCTGGCAAGCTGCAATGCCGGTGCCCCCCCATTAACCCCTATGAGTGCCCCCCCCCACCAACTCCAATGCATAGCTGTTCTATTCCGGCTCTGTTAGTATTTCAAGGGCCGCGAGGAGCATTAAGAGATTAAGTGAGATTGGTTTGCTAAGTCAGCTCCTCCTCAGAAGATGACGCCTTAAGCGGCCCATTTCATCCAATGGGTTGACCAGCACTGATATTTGTCTTTTACTTATGCCTGAGAGCACATTTGTACAATGAATGCCTTCCACCACTGATGTTACCCTTCCATGTGAAATCTATGGTAGGCTAATAATGCAGGACAGAACCCCAAGACATGGATCTCAGAAAGTATTCACTAATGGAGTCTTTAAGCACTTATGTAAGTCACTATGGCTAAGGACGTCTGCCAAATGCTATAAATGTAAAATGTAAATTGGTCTTTTAAATTAAAAACTTTCAAAAAATGTACATTTAAATGTGTGCATTTGCAGGCTACATAAAAAATGTATTTGTTACGGTGGACCAAATATGCTAATGGTTCAGTGACAATAATTGTAATAATGCAGGAAAGGCACATTGTTTACTGCCACATTAATGAGTAACTTCCATCATTAATGACAGTAGAAGAAGTGTGGGTGGGGCCACCAGGGTAGCCCATCCTGTGGTCTGTGTGGATCCCAGTGCCCCAGTGCAGTGACGGGGACACTGTGCTGTAATAATGGTGCCGTTACTTGGATGAGACGTAAAACTGAGGTCCTGACTCTCTGAGGTCATAAAAGATCCCTGGGCATCCTTCGAAATAGTATGGATGGTACCTCGATGTCCTGACTAAAATATGTCCGCTGTGGCCCTATCAAATCTGCCCCCCTAATCATCCCCTAAATCTAACTGGTGAATCCTCTCCTGCCCCTTCACCACCTTAGCTACTGTGTGGTGAGCGTACTGGTGCAGGATGGCTGCCGTCGCATCATCCAAGTGATGTTGGTTGTGGGTGTCTTGAAACGTGCTATATAAATGTAACATTCATTCATTGATTATAGCCCCCATCAGGTGCCCTCACTGAGGTTACCCTGTGGTCTTCATTCCTACATGTGATCCTCATGCCATGATGTAGGCTCCTTTGGCCCTTCTCTCTTTCTCTCTCCTTTCCGCTGTATTTATCATTTCTCATTGTCTCCTACAAGCTGCCTCCCAGGTCCTCAGAAACCTCTAAGCAGGTGCTGCTGTATAAACGAAGGTCGGCGAGACTCGGCCTTAAAATAGCGGCCTAGCGCAATTTCGGCAGCACTCGCAGACAAAGGGAACTATTTAAAAACTGGAGCCGGAGGAAAGACCAAGTGTCCGGGGCTTTAGCGCCTGGCTGCAAATAGCCGTCCCACAATGCCGACCTGAACCTGGGGTCGAGCCCCAGCAATGACGCTTGGACATCCGTCACCCGTAACTCATCTCGGGTTCACGTTGTAAAAATACAGCGACGCCTGCGTGGTTTGGCTGCGCTGGGCCTGTGCAGGACCCCACCCGTTTGTGTGACTTTGTTCTCAGGAGTCTGTTTTAGTGGAAGACGAAACGGGCCCCCCCCCACCACCCTTTGAAGGGGGGACAGGGACAGACGTGGACCCAACAGCTCCCGCGCCGCCGTGTCCAGTCCCGCTCGGGAGAATGGAGCTCGTGTTGAGAGGGGGAGACCTTTCAGCCAGCCCCATGTGTTTATGCAATTTTTTTTTTCTCCCCGTATCAAAGGGCCTTTCATCTACATGAAGTGAATTATTAACACATTCCATTCAAGAGGTGTGGGTGGGAGCCGCCCAGGACTTCACTAAAATGGAGCTGTTTCTTTTCTCTTTTTTTTTTTCTACAGTGAGTGGACTTCTGCCAAAGACCTCCAGCCCGCCGTAACACTGTAGGCCGCTTGTTTGTCTGCTGTACCCCGTGGGCAGCCTCCTTTGTGCCGAGGAATTCTGAATTGGAAAGTCAGTCGTATGGGATTCCTGCCCCGTTTCGGGGCGGAGAAGGGGAAGGTCTTAGCGGCACCGGATGGGTGTGCTGCGGATTGGACCTGAGACCTCCGTGTACCACCTAGGCTTTCCTCGCCCCCGTAAAGCCCCCCGGGTTCACCACAATGGAGGGAGTGCTATTGGTTCACGGTGTTCCTGGCTAGAATACCACCCCCCCCCCCCCACAGCCGACACTCCCTAAAGTCTGTAATGTGTTATCTGTCAGGGATGCTGATGGGTCCAGAATGGCCCTGCAGCCTCAGGGAGATGCGATAAGGCTTAACGTTTGGGAATCTTAAGCTTGGGAAAAGCTGATCTAGTAGGTAAAGTTGGAGCGATGGAGCGAAAAGATAAAGGCCAAAGAAAGACTTGCTGTCCAAATTACTACTGAAATTATGGAGATGAAGACTTGTCTTCATCATGATCTAGTTGAAAGAAAGAACATCCCAAAGCAAAGTCTCACAATAACATATATTGCTTCACAGTTGTTTTCCTAACTATGCACATTTGAACTTTAAGGGATTCCACGTTTCCAGTGTGGTTCAGTCAGACTTCTGTCTGACAAGCGAGTGTAGGCCCACATGAAATTATCTGCATGAAGGGCTCTTGTGTTGCAGTTCACATGGAGAAGTCAGGCCTTTTCATGGTATGTGATGGAGGTGATCCTGAATAGCAAAGGTGCAGAAGTTAGAGTAGCTTTCCCTACTATAGCTTTTTCTTGAGCTTTCTAGAGATCAGTCTTGAAAAGTGGAATATAAATCTTTCAGCCTACAGTTTTTTTATGCCACCTAATTTTCCCAAAACGACCAGCTCCAATAAATCACAGAAGTAGCATCGTCAGGCATTTTCCATGCCACCCGTCCTATGTCGGGTTGCGGGCGTCTGGGGCCTGTCCCAGAAGCTACAGGAGCAAGCCAGGGAATCACCCAGGATGGAGCACCAACTTGCAGGATGCACACACACACACACACAGCCTCGGTGTACCTATCTAAATGGGGACCCTTCCATTCATTTCTATTGGGAAAACCCTAATCCCAATCACGACACCCTTAACCCCAACCCAGCCCTAACCTTAATCATAAGTAACCAACCCAAATACAAGACTTTTGGAATTTTTACTTTTTTGATTGCATTCACAGATTTTTATAAAAATGAGGTTATCCAAATGGGGACCTGAAAAGATGTCCCCAAAAGTAGGGAAATTTCAGGTTTTACCACACTTTGGGGACACTTTGGTCCTCAAATTTGATCTATGCAAATCCACACACACACACACACACGTGTTTGTATTCCTATCTTAGTAAGGATTGTTCATTCATTTCTAGGGGGAAAACGCTACTCCCAATCAGGACACTCTTAATCCAGTCATTTCTATAAAGGTTGTTCCCCATCGATGACTGGATGGAGAGGAATGCTAATATCAATGGTGAATTTGGCTATTCTGCTTTACAAAGAACATCTATCCATATCTGAGCTATGTATGGTCATATCAAAATGCTAGAAATATTATTCATGGGAAAGCCAAACTGTGTTAACTTATTAAATGTACCTAATGTACCTAAAAATGTGTTTTTTTTTGCTGTAGTGTATATGTTTAAGAGCCAAATCAGTTTAAATGGTTTATCTTTATTTATACTGTCTTTGGCCTTTCATCCATACGCATCAGTCTCGATAACTTCAATTAAATGAAAAACAACAGTATGCACTTTTCAAGTGAATGTGGGTCAAACTCAACAAAGTTTTTGGACTGCGGACCTGCTGTGATAGACCCAGCCTGCGTTTTTCTCCTTGACCCCCCCTCTGGAATTAAACAGGCTGTCCTTCCTGTCCAACCCCCCCCCCCAACAATGTCACAGACCACCAGCTTTCGGCAAGGGCAGTTTGTCCTCAGTGGTCTGTAGAGGGGGGCTTGGTCTATGGGATTTTGGTAGTGCCAGGGTGGGGCGGGGGGGGTCATTAAACCTCACAGACATGCAGCAGCAGACGCCCCCCCTCCCACCCCCACTCAGGAACCCACGTGTTTCTGCCTGTCTTTCAGCTCTACCCCCCTTACTGTGTGTTGTCAGTATTGGACAAGCCAAGACTCAAGTTAATGGAATCACTAAAGTTGTGGCTGAACCCGCTGGCAAACAAATTAAAGGGTCGTTCTGTTTTTTTCCTCCCCCCCTCTCTTTCTCATTTTTTCTATCCCCTGAACCCTTTCATGCTGTGTCAGTGACCTCCGTACCTGTGCACTCGCTCCCGGGTAACTAGCAGACTGATGGATTATCGCAGCTCTTTATACCGATAATGGTTCTCAGTGGGGACTGTAACACGGTCAGCGGTGCACCTTCTTATATTCATTTTTAGGGTTATTCCATTACTTAGGTGAACTGAATGTGTCCACAGGATATATTATGCAAGTCCTTAAACACTCATGCCAGCCTGATTCGTAGCCACAGAGTATTTTCCTCCTGATCGTGAAGGTCTGCATGATAGAAGCATGTTCATCTTCACTGCTCTTGAGCGACAGGCTCAAGTTTAATATTGGAGAGACAGCTTGAAAGATTATGTATAATACTGAGATGTGCAGTGAGGGTTGTGGTGACCTTGACTCCAATCTGGAAAGGACACCGTATGACCGGAACAGACTTTTGGACATAGGAGGCAGCGCAGGATCAAAGACCTTAAGGAAAATCCAAGCAAGTTCATGCATGGTCATGGGACTGTCATGCTAGCGGTTCATCAGATAATACCGTAATAATAAAGAATAATAAGAATAAGATGATGTGGCTGTTTTATAGAGGCATGTAATGACAGAATCACCACTGGCTGCACTCGGCTTGACATTACAATTGTGTCTGACGCTTAAAAATGCCAGAAAATGATCAAACAGGTTTTGATTACTGGCTACGAAAAAAACAACCAGATTGAGATAGCTTACTGAATTTACTGTAAGCAAGCCTGCGAAGCACTTTGAAAGTGATACCTGCGAGGACAAGGGCGCCTGTGTTCGGGGAGCGGTGAACAGGCCCGGGTGTTTCGGGAAGCCGTGAGACGCGGATAAACAGGCACTCGTTCCAAGTTTGCTGAGCCTCTGTTTAATGTACTTTTGATGGTCTTGGAGAGGAGAAGAAAAAAACAGGCCGACACAGATATTGCTTATCTCCACCTCACTTCAACCAGCAGGTCAGTAAAGGTTGGCAGTGCTAGTCACCATTTTTAAACCCAGCACCCTCTGGCAATTTGAAGGATGATTGTCTCCCCGAAGACAGCTGTGCCCCACCCCTGGCGTGTTCCCTGCCGAAAACAAAGGCAAAACTGATGTACGCTCATTTTACATGACCTGACCCAAAGCTGCCATCATTTTTTTTTTTGATTTGTGTGTGTGTGTGGAGGGGGGGGGGGGGGTAGGCGTGGTGGAGAAGGGAGAAGGGGAGATACAAAAGGAGGCTTTGAAAGGAGGCCCCCTTCCCCACTCGCTGTAAAGTTTGCCGGCCACGAGACGATTCGCAGTCATCGGAGGGCCAGACAAAGGCAGCCCGGGAAAACAAAGGAGTGCAGCGAGCGGGACGGGCGCAGCGCCGAAGGGCGTGGGGGCGTGAGGCGGCCGGAGGACGCAAAGGCCGCGCTTCTGAGGCCGGGCTCCCCGGATGTGTTCCACGCTTCAGGCTGCTGGCCTCACACCAGCGAGACGATGTCGGGAGAACAGCCCCAACAAATTCCCCTGTCACGTCGAAAGGGGGGCAAGCACGACCCAAAATGCAGGCGCCAGTGCAAACCCCTTCGCAGGGGACTTTATTAAAGGGAATTGCTGGGACAGGAGCGTGGGACACGCGACGATGACAGATCGGGGGAATGTGAGGCTGGGGAGCACTTAGGTACATGACTAATGAGGAGCAGACAGGAGGCAGCTGGGCGTGACAAACAGAAGGGCAGGAACAGGAGGTATGATGAGGAAATAATGGGTGTGGTTGCCACGTCAGGGAGAAAAACACAGGTGGGGCGTGCCATGCATGACGGGTTGTAGAGTAGGGCGTGACACCCCGCTTCCGCATGACATGGCAACCCGTATTTCATGAGGGACTTAAACTGAATCTGCACTGGTGCTTCTGTGAGCTGCCTGTGTAGTAATTTGGGGTCTCTAGGCCAGATACCCTCAGAGAGGTCCATGCATTCTTTGTGAACATAACAAACCCTCTCTAGGGTGTGTGAATTTTTTCCTCATCACCCACCGACCTCTTGAAATAGCCTGGAAGGGGGCCCTCTTTCTCTGGGGACACCAAGACCAGGCACCTGGAGGGAACATGGACCATGGCTTGGTGATCTCTGCACCCAGACCAGGCACCTGGAGGGAACATGGACCATGACTTGGTGATCTCTGCACCCAGACCAGGCACCTGGAGGGAATATGGACCATGGCTTGGTGATCTCCGCACCCAGACCAGGCACCTGGAGGGAAAATGGACCATGGCTTGGTGATCTCTCCACTCAGAGCCAGAGATCGACTCCATATTAGCAGCTGGCTAAAGTCTCTGCGCTAAAATGACTAGAGTACATTTTCTGAATGAATATACCGATAGGGTGAACACATCCCGTGTTTATGCAGGTTCTTATGAGTATTGTTACTGTGGACTTTCGGTTGGTCTGTGATTTTTTGTTATTGTTAAAAAAGGCTTAGCTGTAAATAAGTCATATCGGCAATATTGCAATAAACTGCCGATAACTGTCTAGCTATCAATCTATTGACAGATAACTACGAGCACAACAAATTTATACTCACTACCCTGTGAGTAGACTCGCATGGGAAGGCGTCAAGTCGAACGTAATAATCACAAAAACAATAATACCTACTGGGCAGGACCCAGTCAACAATGTCTACAAACGAGGAAGCAGGCAGGCCAGAGGAACAGGAACGTGCTCAGGCCGATTCCTGCAAATGCAATTAGACATTTGCTGCAGTCTCGCTACCCAAACAACGGAACAAAGCAGCCGCCACGTGCTGGTATATCTGCAACCTGACAAGAATCATCACATTCTTTGTATTTAGCCGACGATTTTTTTTTTTTTTGAGAAAGCAGGATCAGACAGTCCCTAGAAGAATTGGGGCCTTGCGCAAGGGCCAGGGTGGTCAAAACGCACCTCGTTGACATGTGATTTACAACGGTAAAATGAACCAGCGACTTTCAGATCGTAGGAACTGTGTTTATATCCCAGTGACTCATCTTTCCTGTGCATTTACTTGCATATTCTCTTAAACTGTGTATTTTTACATTTCTGGTTTCACTTCTGTTATTCTTTATCCAGAAGCAGCATTTGTGTAAAAAGCTCCTCCCTGCTGTGGGCCGCCACATGGATTCTCAGAAATGTCACATAGGATTGTTTTCCGGAGCGTTACACTACTGCCCATTGAATTTTATTTATAGTTCCGAAGCATAGTCTGTATTGATGTGCTTTTTTGGTTTGGTTTATTGTTAGGTTACTATCTTACTGATGGGGTTTAGCAGTCCGTGGCACAAATAGAACGTCTACATTGCATTCACTTATTTATAAGACGCCTTCATCCGAAGCAATGTACAGCTGTAAAGGCAGGGTCAGGCAGTAGCTGGAGTGATTGGAGGTGACGGCCTTGCTCAAGGGCCCGATGGTTAAATCACTTTGCCTGTCACAGATATCGAACTGGGGACCTTCCGATCAGCGGCATAGCATGTTAACCCACTGAGTCGTACATCACCTTACAGTAGAGAGGTTTCACTGCTCAGCTTTTCGGCAAGGCCTTTAATGCCCATTTGCTCCAGAGACTTCCTGACCCCGATTTCACAAAAAGAAAATCCCCTTTGGATAATAGTGTCTGCTTAATAAATAAACTGCTATGCTTTCTGTCATGTTCCAGTGCTTATCTATTACATGGTGTACACTCTGTATCTAACTTGCTATAACTCCCATGGTCCAATACCAATGAGTCTTCCACAGGGAAAGCAGGAACGTCAACACATCAACACAGTCCAACAGCCCTTAGCAAGTGTTAGGATTGCTGTGCGACCTCCCTCCTGCATGGAACTTTCTCATACCCTCATATCAAAGACACTATATTGCATCAGGGTTGACAAATGTCAGTTTATATCCCACTACTGATATCAACACAGACCCACCACAGTCAGCATCGGTTAGTGCAGCATTAAAAGGGTGAGGCTTCTCAGCGAAGTTTCCACGGTTTTTATCGTCCTGTCTACTATTTCTTCAATTTATTTGGTAGCAGTGCACACATGACTCTAAACTGCCTTTCTGAGTTTTAACTATGTTTATGTGTACCCATTTTAGTAATGTAATAATAAAAATGTAATGATAATAATGAATTAATGTAATATAAATTATTATAATGTCATTGAAAGTAGTACTTTTAGCAGTTTCGCAGAGAGCCTCAACAATAACGCTATATTACCAAAAGTATTGGGGCGCCTGCTTTAACGCACACATGAACTTTAATGACATGCCATTCTTAATACATAGGCTTTAACATGGAGTTGGCCCACCCTCCACCCTTTGCACCTATAACAGCTTCAACTCTGACTTTCCACAAGGTCTAGGAGTGTGTCTTTGGGATTTTTTGACCATTCTTCAAGGAAAGCATTTGTAAGGTCAGCCACTGATGTGGGACGAGAAGGTCTGGCTTGCAGTCTCTGCTGTAATTCATCGCAAAGGTGTTGAGGTCAGGGCTCTGTGCTGGCCAGCCAGAACCTCCACACTAAACCCGCTCATCTGTGTCTTTAGAGACCTTGCTTTGTGCGCTGGAACAGGAAGGGGCTATCCACAAAAAGTTGGGAGCATGAAACTGTCCAAGATGGTTTCGTATGCTGACGCATTAAGATTTCCTAACTGAGAGCGACCCATTCTTTCACAAGTGTTTGTAGAAGCAGTCTGCATGCCTAGGTGCTTGATGTTATACTCCTGTGGCCATGGAAGTGATTGTAACACCTGAATTCAATGATTTGGAGGGGTGTCCCAATACTTTTGGCAATATAATGTAGCCACGTAAAGTGTAACATTCATGTCTGGCTATTTTGTTGTGTGACCTACGTAACAAAACACAGTTTAATACTATATCTTCCAATTATCTCCCTTCAAAGCTGTCCTTGACAGTAAATTAAGCTCACTATCATAAACATACCGTATAACCTTATCTTGGGAGTGCAGTTTCATCATTAAGGAGTCTGGCTCTGCCTTATCTAGACTGTATTGTCTCACCACTGAAGAACTACAGGAAAAGGAACTTAGTTACAGTATCATGAGAAAAGGCCAGTTTTGTTCAGATTCCTGATCTCTCTGAATCTTATTTCCAACCTCCTTTTCCTCCATTTATTATTATTATTTTCTGAATTGCATTGTATGTTTTGGGTTAGCTCTTTCTTGGAGATGAACGAGAGAGAAATGAATAAGCAGAGAATAATTTGTATTTGTATGATGGTACGCTATTGCACACTGCACTGCAACCAATCCTTAAGGAAATTTATTTGGACAAGCGAAAGCGAATGTGCAAAAACCTGTTAGCTCACTCTAAATTTCACAGCCCTCCCCCACCTCCTGTGCTGACAAACGCACCCGAACCTTCGCGGTAAATTAAAAAATCACCTAATAAAAACGCGACTTCTGGCTGCAGCCTCAACCAACCCATTTGCGCTCTGAGATCCGACGCCAGGAAAATAGGTATAGGCATATTGTTTTGCCATTTTAACATTCACCCAGGCCGCCGGCTCGCCACACAGCTGGATAAATAAAAGCCTTTTTTGTATGGTGTGGGAACCTGATTCCGCAGTTATTCATCAACATCCCATAAAAGAAGGGCAGGTGTGGCGTTCCTGGCTGCGGGGCAGCTCCGGGCTTCGCTCATCGTACCGTAAAACGCGGCAGTCCTGCGAGAGCCGTACTGCACGTCGCTCTCCATCCATCAAGTGTCCGGTGTATATACGCGATGGCAGAATGAACAGATATACACTCTGGCCGAGGTTGATCAACTTTACCCGCAACCGCCTACACCAGGGGTCATCAACTATATTTGTCAGAGGGCCAGAGTTTTACCAGACAGTCTCCTTGGGGGCCGGACCCCCAAGAAG
>JAODKM010000108.1:1100122-1122487 GCA_026780845.1 Petrocephalus sullivani | reverse complement strand
GGCAAGCGGGCAAGGGGGTGGGCGGGATAAAAAAGGAAATAATGAGTGGTGAATCTCTATTGGAAGTGAAAGTGCTGGGGAGAGTAACCTGATATGATATCTGAGCCCTGGGCACGCATATATTGCAAACTGGAAATAGGTCTGACTGTGGAACGAAGGCTCCTCTGGCCATTATAGGCCCACAAATCTTGCCGTACATGAGGCGTGCCTTTATGTGCCCCTTGGGGGTGGGACGTCGCGGGACCCCATCACAGTGCATAACGGGGGTTATAAAAGTAAGAGGCACTGGGTAAGCATAGAAGCTGCCCCCCCCCACAGTGGATGCTTTACATGACCAGAGTTCCAGGACAGAACTTGAACCTCACTGCCACGATCCTACTCCAGATACAGATCGGGGTTCTCTGGCCATTACTAACTGGAGTTTAATTATCCAAACCAAGGGGATTTTATGTATGTATGTATATATATATATATATATGTATAAATTAGGGAAAAAAACAGTGGATGAAATGTCATGACCTGAACCTCCTAGTATGTAAAGAGTCCCTACTCCATAGGGTTGGCCATATGGTGCCAGGTATGATTCCGGACATGGCGTCCCTCTGGACTCGCCATGAGGACAAGTGGACAATGGACCTTGCATTGCCCTCCGGGCTGTTCCGCTCTCTGGGTCGATGAGGCTCGAAAGCAGTACAGTCCCGAAAAGAGTGACGGGGGCCACGCTGTGAAGGCCTGTGGGACCTTACGCATGACCAGGTTGACAATGAAGAGGTTTAATAACAGCAGAGGTCAGAACACATCCATCAATGTTCATTTCAGCGGAAACCTTGAATCGCCTGTGTCCCCTTAGCCTCGGCCTACAAAAGGCATCATTCATTTGTTATTTACTTTCTTATTTACGTTGATTTATGGGCAGTAGCTGAGCGTGCTAGCATGGCTGTTGCCAGACGTAGCACAGTCTAACCCAGAAAATAATGAGGCGGATTGTTAAAGCCGGTTTTTGAGGTCGTGTTTGCATTGATCATATGGTGGCAGCCAACCATATGGTCCCAAAGCTTGGACAAATGTCTTGGAGATGTTTCTGGAGCCCTGGGTGGATGGGTGATAGGGTTTAGGCCAGGAGGTACCTCCACTGAATATCCAAGAAGACAGATAAGACATGGTTTATCCGTCAAGACATAAGACCATGTATTCTGAAATGTTGAGGCTGGAGATATGTTCCTATTGGTCTCCCCAGGGGATCCGTGAACAAAAGCTGTCCCTTCAGACACCCCTGACACATTCTGGGCCGGGGGCCCAAACTGTTCTGACAGACGCTGGGTCTGGGTGAAAAGGCCCCCCAGCAGGATGTATTCCTAGGACCAGAAATCTGTGATTCACAGTTTGTTTTTTTTTGTGGAAAATCAGTGAACGGCTCAAACATGACCATAAAGCAGTGGTGGAAAAGCAACCTCAGATGGCGGCCATGTCGTCCCGGGGGCAGCGGGGAGCCCCCTACGGCTGCCAGACCACGTGGAGCTGTGAAATCAATGTCAAGTCGAGCAGAGTGAGTGGTATGTGCTTCAGAAGGACGGGGTGCCAGCGCTCGGAATGTGGAGAATGCAGAATATCGCCCATCCCGTGTCAAGTCGGCCTGAATCAGATGTGACTGTGGGTACTGGCTCTTATACTAGCTGTCAGACAATATGTTTATAGTTAAATTAAATTAAATGTATACGTTAAAAAGGGGAAGGGAGTGACATATACAGTCTATTAAACTTAAATGCATTTATTACAAAAAATAGGATCTTCATATGATTCTTAAGAACTTATTGACAAGCCAACGAAACAGCTGGTATTATGTTGATCCTCCTACACTGCATGTATTAATGGGAATTATTCAATAAAAAAATGTAATGACATTTAAAAAGAAAATACTAGTGCGAAAGAACAAAAAATTATTTCTTGCACAGGTAATATATTAAAATTATTATTAAAAAGTAAAATTATAATTTCTTCATATGACAGACGCTGTTATCCAAAGGAGCATACAATAGAAATAAGAGGCAGACCGTCTCTGGAGCAAATGTGATTAGGCGCCTTAGGAACGGATACATACTGTGCTGATTTCAAGATCTGAACCAGCAAAATACCTCAATGAAAAGTAAACGCTTGCTTAAGAGTGCAGGGTCTCCACTAAGAGCTGCAATCTGTAGGTGAAGGGTGAATTTAGGTGAATGCGGTGAGCCCACACAGGGGTTTGGCGTTAGGTGTGGAATGTGATGCTTCTCCTCATCCATGACCAAGGTGCCTGTGCTGACCAAACATGCGTCAAACATGCAGCATCAGCATTTTGCTGCTTAAACTGAACAGAAAATAGAAGCAGGAGAATCTGTGTGGCGCTCTACTTGAGCCATACTTCAGTAGATGCATGCAAAATGTATGAATCTGACAAATACAGACAATATTAACCAAATAAGAATAACAATACCCAAAATAAGGGCAATGGCCAAGGTCAAAAAGCCGCAGTCCATCCACACCAACAGCCCAGGGGCGGAGTGGAAATAAAAAGCAGCTGAAGAATGTGCTGCTGATCGGGGGGGGGTGGTCCCCTTTGATATATTTGCCGCCAACTGGGGAGCCCCATCGGTGCATTTTGTCAATCACGATCATCATCTCTTTTGATCTACCTGGAAAGACGCCATGATTAATGGGCAAGACTCCCAGGCATACGCCTATAGGCTATATAATGCCAGGGTTGGGGAAAAATGACTGGCCCAGCAAGACTGGCGTTCACATGACCGGCCCACCAAGACAGTCCTACCAAGACTGGCCCAACAAAACTGGCTAACCAAGACTGGCCCACCAAGAGTGGCCCACCAAGACCAGCCCAGCAAGACACGCTAACAAAGACCGGCCCTCACAAGATCCGGATTACCAAGACCGGCCCTCACATGACCGGCCCACCAAGACCAGCCCACCAAGACATGCTGACTAAGACTGGCCCTCACAAAATCCGGGTCACCAAGACCAGCACCCCAAGACCGGCCCTCACAAGACCGGCCCACCAAGACAGGCCCACCAAGACAAGCCTACCAAGACCAGCCCACTAAGACTGGCCCACCAAGACATGCTGACCAAGACCGGCCCTCACAAGATCCAGGTCACCAAGACCAGCACCCCAAGACCAGCCCTCACAAGACCGGCCTACCAAACAGATTCCTAAACTCCCTGATGACCATTCTGCGCCGTCCATAATTGCCCAGTCTTCTTTGTTTCTGCATCTCCCATTGCTGACAGGCCGTGCCAATAATTCATCAGTGCTGCAGCAGAGTGCACCAGACTGCTTATCTCTAAAGGTTCCAGCCCGATCGATCAGCCAGGGTGCGAGCATGTGAGCTTATGATTCCCTAAGCTGCCCCACCCCCCTGTTGACACAAGGTGCCATCAGCCCAGGAGAATGTGTGGGAAAACCCAACAAGTGGGCAACCTCAGACAACATGATCCTTGCTCTTTGAGTAATTTGCCAAGGTCACGTTAAGGACCGATAGAGTATAATTGTGTTCAAAATGGACTGCTGCCATTTTGTTTATAGAGATCAAAAACTCAAATAGAGCATTTTCACTATGGAGTCATTGCAGAACTTTATGAGGCAGATTACTGAGCAAGAATTTAAATAAAATAAAAAAAACCCAACTGGTATAATGAAAGTCAAATTTAAGTTGTCCCATAACTGTTCATATTGGGTTTAAGTTAGGCAGGGTGCAGAAATACTTATAGAAATGTGATAGGTAAATGTATTGTTCAATTTCATAGGATATCATATTAGGTCAGATTATTCTTGATAGCTACTCTGCTATCCAGTAGCTTCATAAATCTGATGAAGAAGTTCTTTATCCATATTTTATGGGGGAGTAAAAATAATTTAAGTGATTAATTGCTATAGCGAGGGGTTAGTGTCCCATCCTGGGACCGGACCACAGGAACCTTGCATAGGACATGCAGGCACAGAAAACGGACGGATGGATGGACTAATTATTGTTTTTTTACAGAATTTCAGCAAGATTTTGCCCATTTTACCCACCCATTTATTAAAAGTATAATGTCTCCCATTTAGGCGTCATTTAATAAAAAAGACAAGCTTGAATCAATAAAATTAGCCAAAATACAACCTAACAATATTCCTAAAAGAATAGGAGTTTGGATGAAAATTAACGGTGACGAAACAGCAAAACAAGACATACCCTTGTTTAATGACCAGACTCGGCTGGTTGACCAAAGTCAAACAATTGTCTAGGAAAAATTTTAATGGCTTGTGTGACACATTGCGTTCCCATGACACTGTCAACCTTTAATTATTTACCATCTGTCAAGGCAAACACTTGCGTATTATCTGCAAATCTTTAATCTGCTGTCTCTTAAACTTTAACTCCAGTTATGCCAAGATGTGTGCTCCTGTGCTCAGTGAAAGCGGCCAGCTGGGAAAATTTACTGATATGTTTCAAATTTAAGTGCTTCTTATGAATAGGATCCGCAAAAAAGACACGCCACATTCCTAATTCTCAGCTTTCCTGTAATCGGATAACCAACAAATAGGAAAATAATTTAGTGTATCAAAATAACACCATAAGTCTCAATTTTTTGGCTCAGGATTTTTAACGCGGACTTTTTGTCAATATTTTGACAATAGTCTTGACATCTTCCTTAAAGATGATTCAGACAAAGCCCCTGGACCAAGATACTGAGTTGTACTGAGAGGGGGGGTTGTAGCTTGGCGTCACGAGGAAATGCGCACTCCACAGGGAGCCTCCACGGCTAAGAATAGCGCCAGCGGTGATGGACTGGATGCACATTGACAGGAAATTGGACTTTCTGCTTGCACTGGGCCCTGAGATATCCTCCTGCTTTTCTGTGGCTATTAACCACAATAAATGACAGACCTGCTTTGCTTACGTTTCCCCACACAAACACTCTTTTTACTGTAGCCCAAGGTTAACATCTTTCACTAACCGGCTGTTGAATACATGTACGCCACTTTATACCATGAGTTAAAATCCAGGTCTCTGGGGGCATATTAACTAGGCTGACATTGCTATTAGGTGTACTGCAAGAGCGGATTAATAAACAGATTTGCCTAGGCTGCACCCTAAGAGCCCAGAATGATCTGGGGCCCCTGCTAGTCATCCAGTTTTTAAAAATGATTTGTATTGTTTTAAATGATCCTTTATTGGTTGTTTATTATTTTGCGACTTGGTGATTGGTTATAACTGAAAGGGGAGACCAATTATAAATGTATCACTTTTTGGCACTAGTACGTGTATGCATAGTCTGTTTCCTATGCATAATGGATTTTACAAGCCTGTTCGATTAGTTTTATGACAGGAAAGCCCAGAGGAAAACATTGTAATACATTGTTACTACATGTAATATGTTGTTGTTGTGGCGTTTTTTTCTTGTCATAATTATGTAAATGTAAAGATATACATCAGATGCTTCAATTTCGGTCTTCTGAACTGAACTGCAGTGGCAATCTGTTTTGAGACAATTTCTACGTAGACTCGACACGATGGCACTACACTTTACCTACAAACAGCTTCTCAGCTGGACTGGAATGTCATGTTAGACTAAATGCTGCACTGTACATCTCCAAGAGCTCAAAACAGCTTGTTTTATTATTACTTTTAATCAAAGTCCACAGAAGGCTGAAATCATGGGTATTTTATGAAATCATGTGTATTCTGGTTTATTCCCACTGTCGAAAGACATGCTTTGATGCTATCTGTTGTCTATAATTTAGTCCTGTGTTTCCCAGTCCGGTCCTCTGTGACCCACAGCCAGACACGTTTTTGCTCCCTCCCAGCTCCCTGGCAAAAACGACCCTAAATGTCTCGGAGAAGCCTTGAATAAATCCCAAAATTACCAAGTACCATAGTAATGAGACGATGAAACCAAAGACTTGCTGAATCAGAGAACCAGGCAAATGAGTGATAATTAATTACAGCAAATCGGCTCCTCAAAACACGGGAGGGTAAGGATCCAGCCGCAACTGAAGAATTAAGAAGTTAGGTAACAAGATAAATAAATGACTAGGGGGTTCTAGAGCAAGTGTAGAAGGACATTCGGTGTGAACTGTGTCTGCATGCTGGGCTGTTTTGGCAAGGGCCTGAGTTAGTTATTTTTAGTTTTTTTTTTTATAAATAAACCCCCTCATTGCTCTGAGCCAGTCCCAGAAACCGGACCATTGTAAACTTGCAGCTGCCATTCACATCTCGGCCAGGACAGTGACCTACTACACCAGTGTGTGAGCAATGTAGCAGCAGCAGTGGCTAAATTAGGCGTGCGCGTCTATTCAGTACATTACGGCTCTTTCATTGGCTGGCCCCAAAACTGCCCACGGAGAAGACTTTTGGTCGTGTTTGGACCCAGCATAGATTAGAAAAGATGTGTTTTTGGAAGGGCCAGCACTAAGCACTTAGTGGATCCAGTTGCTCTGTGAATGAAGTCTTATATTTCCTTACTCGGGTTCTGCTAGCTGATGCTCAGAACCTAATACTCTCATGTTTGAAAGCCTTCTCTTTGGACATTTTCTTCCTTTTTTTTACAGCACGGCTTGACGGACAGTGCAGACAGCTTCTTATAGTGTCGCGTCTCTCGCCTCCCTGCTACGTGAGCCCAGCCCAGCCTCCTCGCCCACCCCGCAGGGCATTCTGTGCCCCTCTACACAAAGACAAGCTCCACAAAGGTGCCACTTACCAACTGATGTGCGCTCCTGACTTGTCCAACAGGTTCCAGATTGTGGATGTATGCTGTGTGATTTTGTGGTTAAAATCAATGAATCTCTCATTAAACAAATCTGTCTCTTAGGGAGTGTGATTCTGAATGTTGTACTATATTTTCTTATGTACACACTCTCTTTATATGCGTTTCTGCATTACCATCTTATAGTTTTACATATATATTTCTGTTACATTGTTATACATACACTATATATGCACACTTGTATTGCATTCATGTACAACATGAATGTACTTCTGGGATCAATGCAGTTTATTTAATTCTAATTTAAATTATGAAACAACCATACAGTCTAATTTTATAGAAAGCAAAAAATATGTAAACATCCACACCAATTGTTAGTTTATTCCACAGAACCTTCATTTCTATCATGCAGTCATAATTCCTCGTAAGTCCAACTTTTTGTTTTGATTTTAAATGTTTAGCCTAGTCCAATTTGCATTGTTTTTTTTAAGCCCAATTTATTTTAATTGGCTTTAAAACTAAAGTAGCCCATTTCTATTAGACTGTTGTTTGGGAAATTAAAAAGCATTACATAATTCCGATGGCAAAATATGGGAACCTTTCCAGAAGAAGGCGTAATGTCCCCCCCCCCAGAAAAAGGGGACACACGGCCTGCTCCCTTCGGTATTGAAGGTCTACCTACAGCTACCTACTTGCAACGACCTATTTACGCCCACAAAACACCTTAAAATTCAATTCCTCTACAGTTACCATTTGAAACAAGTATGGGGAAAAAGTCTTTTTGGTGACAGTGCTATCAGGGGGTAAGACCTTAACACAGCAGACATTTCAGCACTCATGTAATAAATTTCCTGCAGCATATTAAGGAGTCTAGAAAAATAAATTTTGGTTTGGAAACAGGGACAGTAAATCTAATTAGTTTAGACGTTATTATAATTACGCCGAGATTGGACAATGGTTCGTTAAGCTCCGGAAAAATTATTTCATGACTCAACGTTGCCTTATTTTTTTTTACCTCGTTTTTCACTCGTCTGTCAGGCACCTCTGAGAGCCGATCGCGGAAACTTTGGGGGGAAAAAACACGCAAACACGTGTCCGCCTGGACGCCGCTAGCGGCCGCATGTAAACAGGACCGGGCGGCGCGGCGCGGCTCCTCCCTCCCGCCCTCCCCCAATTGCCCGCACTCCCTCTCCCCATTGAACCTATTAAGTGATAAACTCCGGGACAGAAAATGGCGACGGCGGGGAGCCGGACCTCGTCGTCGGGAATCCCAGAGTCGAATAACGGCATTACGGTCGGCGGCGCTTCTCAGGGCAACCCGGACGGCGCCGGTTCGCAGAGCAGTCCCGGGTCGGCGCGGATCGGCGGCGGGGAGAGCGCGCAATGGAGGCGCAGGGAGCTGCGCAAAGTCCGGAGCGTGGATCTGGATAAGCCGGAGTCGCTGCTGCTGTCGCCCGACAGCGGAGCGGCTCATCTGCGCTTCCTGTCCGCCTCCTCGCCCGGCGCAGTGCCGCAGCAGCCGCAGCGCCGCCCGGGCAGCGCCTCTCTGCCCAGCGCGCCGCTTTCGGAAGACGCGAGTAACATTGTATCCGATGCTCAGGAATTGCTGACCGCTTCCCTTAAAAACAGCGACCATCTCAGCGCTGATTATGGTGCTGCCGCAGCCCCCGCGGAAGTAAACGCGTCCCACACCAGGTACGGCTCCTATTTTGTTTAATGTCTTATTTTATTGGAAATCCACTCATGGAGCGGTGCTTAAAATTGCGATTTTTTTTAGATGCACGGCGACGTGCTGCAGATATTGTAGCCGAGTGAGTCATGGGATCGCTGGGATCGTGCGACTTTTTAGGGTGCGGAGGTAGAGACGGACCCCGGGGGCTGGAGCCTCCGCTTAATGCGGTCCGACGGTGATCTGAAACTGCGGGCTCCCCGCAGACCCAGCTAGATGCACGCTTCTGCGTTATGCCTATAGGCGAGTTCAGATTTGTCTAATGAGGTCTCCTATGAAAGGCGAAGTGCCCTCTGCTTTGAACCCGCGTATGATAGTCGTGAGAACTGACCTCAGCTGCTCGTTCTCAGCATAAAAATAATTATCTGCAATCACTAGTTATTATGCCCCTTAGTACCACTAGCGGGAAACACGTATCTTGTATCAATACCTATATTCACCATTAAACCTTAATTATTACCTAAACCGTGTATCCAGTGGTATGCCGAACTGCTGCGGAAACTCACTTTTAGCACTTTTTTAGCACTTTAGATTCGTTTAACGTCTTTTACATTTAGACAGTGGCTTTGGGCATAGTGTAGGACATTTCATACTTGCAGACACTTTTCCTCTGTCATATTACATCTTTCCGGGCCACAAATAACTTGGATGCAAACGTGGGATGGTTTGAATTGAGTTCGATCGAACTGTTACCTCTAAATGAGTGTTTACGTGGTGAAATGGCTGTAGTTAACGGACGTGTAAAATCTAATGTCACATTTAGCTCTGACAGACTGTTGAACGAAAGCAGATGTCGAGTGAACTATAAACCTGGTGTTTGTTTTTCCTTTAGCTGTTTTACCAGATAGTTTTTACAACTGTTTTAAAGCCGCTGAGGATGCACGTTATTGCACCAGTGCCTACAAATCATTGACCGCCTCTATTTTTACCATGAAGATCCCTCGGTACTTAGTATGTAGTAAACTAAAATAATGTTCAAGCCAATGTTTTCCTTAGCCATACACCTTAAATACCATAAGTATTTAAAAATTACTAAACATGAATTAATCTGGACAAATCCATTTGAAGTAGGGCTGTTTCTTTCAATGGGCCATAGACAAATAGCAGTGCACCGTGTATTTGAGTTTACCTTTCTAGAAAAAATGGTTTGTTCTGTGTGGTTCTGTCTGAAATTCAATGGCTTGGTTGCATTTTCTCAACTGTCAAAGTAACAATCGCCGTTTAGTATTGTCAGAACTGTATTGTCACACGCAACAGATAGTATGAAATTGCACCGGTAGTCATTATATTTTTTTTCCATTTTATTTCTTAATTCAATACAGCCTCTCATGTTTGATTTAAAACTCTTAGATATTTAGTTTTGAAATCCTGTTTCTTCAGAAGTTTGCGGCGTAAACGTGACGGTGAATGACACTTAATTCTATGTGTCTTGAGCCATTTCATATCTGCGTTTCCAATTACCTCGGTTATCAATCAGCTGTCCGTTCGAAGAGATTGTAAAAGCCACACTGCACCCATAACATGGTCGTTTGTTTTTTCTTTTTCATTTTTAAGGAGCAGAGTGGGGCCATTTTTGCCATTAGTGATATTTTACATCTGTAGGACTTTCCAGCTGGTCTCACCAGTCCTGTTGTCTGCATCCATTGTCAGGTGTTGCAGGAATCTTGGGAGCTTTTGGCTGTAGGGTGCAGTGGGTTTTAATATATGGAAAATGTAGATGAGTGGCTACTCACAGTAAATAGCATTAAAAGTCACATACTGTGTAAATATTAAACAAGTGTGACACTGCATTTACATTCTTTATTCTCCATATTTATATGAAGTGCCCTTCCTTGCATAGGAATATTTGTCCCAGGTTGCCTCAGACATGCATCATCTCTGCATAGCATGTATTTATTTTGCGTTGCTCAGCCCGGTGTTTTCCTGTATCTCCGAGTTGTTAATCCCGCTGTCGCGCAGCGGTCTGCTTCAAAGGGGCCGTAAGCGCCCCCGCTACTCGGCTGGGATTCCCGCGGTCTCTAAAGCGTCGCCCGGGTGGGTGATTAACGCCGGACAACCGATCGGTCCCTCTCGGCGTTACTGACAGCTCCGCCGAAGAGAAGCCTCGGGACGAGCAGGCGTCGGCTGTAACGGGACACGCCGGCTTTGAGGCTGCACAGATAATGGTGCGATGAATGGGATGTTGGAGGTGAAGAAATGAGACGGGGGTGGGTCACGGGCCGCATTCCTCTGCGACTTTGCTTGTTCTCGGCGACACACGGGGTGCTTTCCGCAGAGGTGGACTTCTGATCTGCATTTAGGTAGGTAAAGAACATCAGTGTGTTACAGCAAAGGACAGTAATCGTATCCTGTAATTCACAGTGTATGTTTGATTATACTGTTTGAGGTTTCCTGTGATCAAAATTAATATTATTATATATTTCCGAAAACTACAAAAGACACGGGCACTGCAGACTTTACCGTAAGGCACGTCACCATGAATAATGACACCTGTGACGTACAATGTAACAACAATAATAATAATTGTAAAGGGGAGAGGTTTGTACGTGTATCACTGTAATAATATAATAAATATGAATGATGACATCATTAACGGAAAACAATTATGGTATTAATAATTCCAAATGAAGGCATTATATACATGCCCAGCCAAGTCGAAATAGTGGTGCAGCTACATCGCTACCTGGTGATTATGCAAGGAAAAGAAAGAGGAAACAGCTGGGAGGAAAAAGGAGTGTAGAAACTCATTTAAATGTTTGAGATTATTATATATATCCACCTGTGTGTTATTCATGTTTGCTTTCTGGTCGACTAGTACAATTCACCGGTGCACCTTTTCCTGAAGCCCAGTGCATTCTGGGATTGGTTCGATTGTCAAGAGAAGCATACCCTCATGTTGATGGCTGGTATTAAGGGAAAAACCCAGCTAACGGTCAACCAGGAATGGACTGAAAATGAATGATTACTTATTTTTCTTTTTTAAGTGGGAACGTTTGTCTACTTTAGTATAAAGCATTCAAGAAGTTGCTTCTGAGTGTGACGTTGTGCTTGGCCTTAATGAAAGAGGACCCTTTCATGTGAAATGGCTGGGATTTAATATTCATGTTGCTGACCCTGGTTGACCCTTTGTATACATGTTCAAAAAACATAGTGAAACCAATAATAACTTTACAGCCTAGTTACCATACTCAAAGCTGTACCAGCTGCTCGATTGTAGATATTCAATGGTTGGGGGAGGGAAGCTTTCTCTGTAGGGAGTGAATGATTCTTTTTAGGCTTTTAATATGTGTTTTTCATTAGGGTGTCTGTGGAAGTGGGATATATTTGAGCTGAACAATTCATGCTACACTACATGGATTCCGCTGTGGAGAGACTGACTTCAGATAAACGCACTGCACTGGTGTAGTGCCTTTTTGTGCAGAGAGCGAGAGCAGTCTGTCCCTGTTTGTGCATGCAGCAGACTCTCCAAATGCAGTGTAATTACACAGATCGGGAAGAACTCCGCACTCAGCACCAAACCTTAAGGCTTCAGCAGTTTCACATGCTCGGTGTTGCATCTTCAGCCTTTTATTTATAAATACTGCCGCAGTTTTGCTTGCCCTGCGGGGCCCGGTACGGCCGCTTGACATTGGCTACCTTCAGTGGAATCTGGGTTTCTGAGCGTGTGTGCGACGTTTCTCGACTTTAGCTTTATGTAGGGCATGTCTCCTCCTCGGTTAGGCTAGCGAGATTAACCGCGCAATCGTTATGAGCCGCGCTCCGAGTTCCAGCACGGCTGAAGTTCACCTGATATGCCTACCCTGGTTCAGCACCGCATTCCTGAGTCGTCCCCCATTGTGCGGTTTCAAGGTCTGCGGTGACCCCCCACCTACGCCGCTCTTAGCTATTTAACCATGCGCTGCAGTTTTCAGTTCCCGGCTGGTTGCAGCGAGGTCGATGAGGAAGTCCTTTTTTGGGTGTGCGGTCAGTGAGTGGCTCCACCTGCCCGGTGACCCTGTCGCCTTCTGCAGCTGAAGCTGGCTGCCTCCTGCAAGGAAAATCTCCACAAAATATGGGATTAAGACAAAGATGCATTCATGCCACTAAGCCAGAGTGTTTTTAACTGTTGAAAGAAGTGCATTGAACTTCCAGAAGCATAACTGCATTCCTTTGTGCACGCATACACTCCCCGCATTGTCTGCTTCTAGTTACTGTTTAGCGTCTGCATTTTATGCTTACTATCACCAGATTAACTCCTGCCTGTCTGACTTTTAATGATGGTTATCCTGTTGTCCTTGCATAACCATGGCATTGAAGTTGGCCATCATTTTTGGCGGCAGAATCCCGTTGCAGGCTAAAACCTTGCTTCCCCCCCCCCCCCCCCCCCCCCCAGGTGTGAGATGTGGACATGTCGGCATTTGGATTTTTGCATCTTCTGTGGTCTTCCATATAAAAGTACCTTTACAGCACTGTTGGCAGCAGTGAGACAGGTGTATGCCAACATAGACCACACAGAGGGGTGGCGGTGTTGTCCCAGGCAACATAAAGCAGAGTAGAGTGCAGGTGAGCATGTTGGGAGTCTGTGCCCATGTCCAGATGGTCGTGAGTTGACACCCATTAGGGTCATCATATCACCATTGGGGCCTTGAGCAAGGCCTTTAATTTCAGCTGCCACAGTGATGCTCTGATCTGCACTCTGATCTCCAGGTGCACGTCACTTTAGACAAAGTGTCCTGTAAGTAAATAAACGTCTATAGCAGGACCCGTGCACCTCTGTGTAATGCTGTTTCTGACACACAAGCTGTGTTAACTTCAGGCTCTTCAATATTGTAATGCATGATATGGGCGTGTTTGCACACTGATGGGTCCCAAGTGGAATTCAGTTGGCATGGTGGCGGTTCCCCCCCATTGCTGGTACCTGTTATGTTCTCTGGGCTGGGAATTTTCATCGTGTACCTGGCCAGAAAGCAGAGCTAGGGCTTCACAATGGGCTTTCCCAAGTTCTTTTGGATATTTCAATAGTCGATTCTAGATTAGAGCTAATAACAGTAACCAAAGACGCCTAACTCATGGGTCACATGTACGCTTCATTGTGTCAGAAGCAAATCGTGTAGTTCAGCTATTGCAAATAGCTCCATAAACCCTTAGATAATCGAGGTAATGCTTTTTCCCCCTGAGGTGTCGCATGAATGTGAAGATTAACGTTTGTTTCATAAAGTGGATGTATTTTCACATGTTTACGCAAATGCATTTTTCTGCTGTGTTCCCTGTGCTTCGTCACTGAAAGTAAAGGTTGCGCTGGGCAGTGTCCACATCCTGCTGTGATAGCTTTGTTTGTTTTATTGTAGACAAACGTACGGCTTTAAGAAAAAAAATCAAGGTGTTTCACTAAAAAGCAAAAGGACGCCGTTTGAACGTTCTAGCATTTATTTATACAGCTCAAGTCTGTGATCAGTTGCCAAACCGCCTCACTTATGGCCTTGTTTGATGGCATCTCTGATTAGTTTCCTCTGCTGGTGCCCTGGTCCACGACCTCATGTGATACCCGTCTTCCTCAGTCACCTTCTGGGTCTGCTCCATGACCAGGCAGTTGGCTCTGGTCAGTCAGATAACGAAGCATGTCTTTCAAACATTTATTTAGCTGGTGTCGTCCTGGCTAAAGCAGAATCGTAAGGGAGACGCAGAGACCAGATGGTTGGTTGTCAGTCGCCCAGCTGGTCCCCATCGAAGGAAGCTCTGTTTACGTTCTGCTTGGATACTCAAAAATTAAGAAAACGAACCAAATAAGGTCATACATTAGATTAAATCTATAAACTATATTTCTTCAGTACCATGCCAAAATATTTAAACAACTAAAACGTGTAGCTATACCCTATAACTTGCGCAGTATTATTCATAATGAATTGTAGCTATTTATCCAGTTGAATTACATTCAGATGATCACACTTTGTCCAGTACAGACACAATTACACGGTATATACTTCCGGTTTGTTCGCCAGTATTCTTCCCATGGGGGGGTTTGGAAATACTGTGCATCTTGCAGAGAATTCTGGGAGTAATCTCCCTGCAAAATTACACTGCATGAAACTGACGTTTGACTGGACGAGATAATTTTGGGGGAGAGTTTTGTGTGGATAGTAATCAGCGGGTTTGATCCGAGGCAGATGAGCTGGCGCGATACTAGCTAAGTGCTTTATCTCGGTTTCTGCTCTCTGCCGTAAGTGCTCCCTGGATTGTAAACACTTTTGGCGATATGGGTGAGTGCTGTGGGCTAGAGCAACCCTTCATTTTTGTCTTTTTATATCTGCGTGCTGTATTTATGTCTGTCTTTTTGCCTGGCTAACGGTCTAACTTTTTTTCTTTTTACCATAAAAACAAGGTATTATCATTGCACTGTCCAGGTTGGCTCGATTTAGACAAGATCAAGAACAACAGGTGAGTAGGTCTTGCCCATGCGATCAGTCCAGCTAATCTGGCAGTAAGCTTTGCCTTTTTCGGTTGATGAATAGAGACTGATGTTTTGGTTAAATACAGAGGCGGCTTTTGATGAGGTAGGAGGCCGCTGTGCCCTAGAAATGCAAATTTAGCGTTTGATTAGCATGCACCTGTGCTTGGAAGGAGGTCTGCACCAACCCTAGTTATCTACACAGGCTCCTTCGTGGAAGGGAAGTCAAAGCACATGCATCAAGTGATCATTCTGTTGTCGTGAAACCAATGTAACCATTCCTGGGAAGGACATGACCAGACATCTCAATGATCTGTTGGCTGTTAGCCTTGAGTGTTAAGGGAAACTATTGAGGTTGACTTGTGTTTCTTTCCCTCATAGATTAGTGAAGGATTTACATAAGCATCCTGTACTGTATTTGCGCGGCACACCTCTGTGTGCTGGAAGGCTTTGCCTCGGCCGGACGGGCTGTTGGGGGGCATTCCCGGGCCTCGCTCGCGGCTAATTTGTGTTTGCGTATCCATCGGATGTGGCGGAAGTTTCCAAACTCTGGCGCCGGGCCGCTCGCCCCTCTGATATGTGATACGATCCCTTGCCCAGCTGGAATGTCCTCCTTATTTTCTCTCCAGGGGGTGGACGGCTGACCCCCCCACGCGGTTCGGCTGTCGATGCCGCCTGGGGGCAGTTTGCATCACCGGCATAACCGGCGGCTACGGACCACGTAGCTCAGGACACCTAGGTTGGCCGGTGTGCGGCCTCTCTGTGATTGGACACCTCCTCTTAAAAACCCCTCCCCTTCTGTGCCATTTGTGGCGCGTTTTGCATTGGTCAGGGTGTCCCCTGACCTGTTCTTCCTGTGAGACTGCGGTCTCACTGCAACCCTGTATTGGTCACACCGGATGGATGGTTATCAGTAGGTAGCCCTCCCAACCTGGCCAGTTGTCAGGCATTAGCTTAGGACTAGACAGAACTACTGTACTAGATTAAGTGTCATTTCAGTTCATTCTTTTGCTGTTTATTACGCATCAGTCTTCCTATTCCTTATCCCATTCAGGGTTATGGATAAGCTAGTTGTTGTTGTCATCATTCTGGACCATTACTTTTGAAGTTGGCTTTAGCTTAATGGTCGTATAAAGGGTAACAATCTACTGCCAATGGATTTTCCAACACTCCAATTAAACTGTCCTGTTGCCGCCTTTTCATTATGTAGTATTATGTAGTAGTGCAGATGTTTCATGAAGGTTCCTTTACGTGTGAAATGTATAAAACTATTCCAAGTGGCAAAGTTTCAACCTCGTGATCCTGCTGTGGGTATGAGAAGGAATCTTGGTTTGCTGTGGGGACCATCTCTCAGGGTTCAGGTGGGTGGAAAATGTTCATTACCATCCTGACAAAATCATTTTCCATGGGGCGCTAGGGTACCGGCAGATTTAAGAACAGCAATCTCTGCCAGAGGATGGAGGTTTGGCTGTGGACGGTATGGAGTAGAGTGGCCCTCAGTGACTCTAGCGTGTGATTTTGGGGGGCTTGATGCAGACTGGCAAGGCGTTTCCTGATCTGTGCTCACCGGCCCCCATCATGCAGACCAGCCCGGTCAGCAGGTAGTGTCTGGTTATTGATTAGCATTCCGATTTAAATAACGGATCCATCTGGGAAATGTGCATGGGTGGCCTGACTAGTCATTTACCAACTGACAGCCTCCTTTTTTGTGTATATGCGTGCTGGCATATAAATTTGTATGGATGTCGTTTAGCTACTGAATGTCGAACTACCAAAATGGTTAAAAAAAACAAACTTTTATTTTGGCTAAATTCATCACATTTTTAGAATTTTTTAAACTTCTTGAATATGTTGAATTATCACCTGGTTTCTTGATTGCTTGGATTGCAGCTGTATTTTCATCTATATTAACCTATGCTAGCATAACAGCCACTGCTGAGGGCCTTTCTGGGATAAATGTAGGACTTTGAAAGCATTATGAACAGGGTAAGAGGGTACGGTTTATAATAAGCTGTTGCTCGGGCCTGCCTCTGTTTTGAGGCATTTCAAAACACCCTGTTGCTAGGCAGGCATGTACAAGAATCCTCTCGAATTCAATTGGTCACAGGGAGGTCAAAAGGCACCTCCTTTGTCCTCCATGGCTCTCGACATAGTTCTGGAGAATCTAAATGCCTATTGGTTGTAATTGGTTTATGATTTTTTTTTTTTTTTTTTTAAAGCCATGTTTTACGACACACCTGCTCACCTATCGTAAGTTACTTTTGTATGGGTTCATAATTTTTGTCAAAGGGAGGTGAAGCATTGAAACCATTGTTATAAATTTAGTTTCTGCTCAACTGTGAATTAAGACAGTTGTGCCGTCTGACCTCCTGGAATGTAGTTTTGGATACATTTGTACTAACCTCATTCAAAGGTCAACTTTTCTGTGATTTTAAAATGAATGAACATATTATCCACTTTGTAATAATTCATATTTTAGTTTTTTAGTATTTTGTTCATAAAGGATGAATTACAGTGTGTGTGTGCTGTCTGTCTGGGTGTAGGGATTCCCCCCCCCCCCCCCCCACACACACACACACTGTCTTCTGGCCCCCTGTTTGGATAAGGGGCTCCTACTGGAGATTACGTGTGAAACACAAACACAGCATCCCCGGTTAATCAGGAGCAGATTAACAGTTAAAACAGCAAGTCGGGTGTCAGCCCCAGGTTAACCCCCCCCCAACGTCTGGCCAGGAAGAGCAGTGCTCAGGCTCGCAGCTCGCAGCCCTAACATGACACCCCCTGTTAACAAGGGGCCGTGTTCAGTTGGACAGATTGCCCGTGTAACTTCTGCTCCTTCTTTGCCACAGCTACGCCCCTCTGACATGCTGATGTGGCACTTCCTACCCCTTTGCCGTCCTTAGACCATGTTAACTCTCATGGACTGCTTATACAGCCGGGGGAGGGGGGGGGTCGGTTTTGACAATTTCAAGTTTAATTGTTCCCATTTTTGCAGACATGAACATAACATAATTTTTGAGAATTAATCAACCCCTTTGCCAACCCCCCCAGCGTTCTGCGGCCTATATGGGCTGGTACTGGTCTAGCCCCTGAGCCAGAGGAACCTGGGCAGAGGGCCTGTAGCTCTGTAGCTCTGGTAGTACTGAAAAGTAATGTCACAGGTATGTGTTGGTCACATGATAAGGCTCACTACTTATTTTAATATGGCCGCCCAGTCTGCTGAATAGCGAGCTGCTGCAGACTGGTCAGGCGACTCGCTGCCGCTCCGTACCGTGTGACTACATCAGCCCCTGCCCCACTGAGCCGCCCTTTCGGGGCAGTGGTCACTGTGCCTCAGTGTGCCGTGCCGGCGCTGTAGCAGTGAGCAGTGGCCCCCAGCCAAGCAGCAGCCGTCCTGCAGATCTTCCGAGACCGCCTTCAGCACCCCTCTCCTCCCCTCCCCTCCACCCTTGTGGAGATACAGGAAGTGGGCGTCGTATAAAAAGCCAGCTTTGTGGGCTCCCAACAGAAACTCTTTGGCGTGACTCGTGTTGTGGGGGGGGCATGGCTCGGCGTGGGGATGGAAGTCCGCCGGAGGAGCAGACGGTCGTGGCTCAGCTGGCCAGGACACCCCCCCCCCGACCTTTTTCCTGACCCTCTTTCTACACTGGGATCTGCCCCAAGGGCTCCTACAAGCTCCCAGAGCCTCTGTGGCTTCCTCCTTTGTGTCCTGCCCTGATGCCGGAGCTCGGGTTATGTCCAAATGATCCTCAGCGGCTGCCAGAACTATATGGTGGTCCCCCCCCTTGCATTTTACCCTATGTTGGCCTCCGTGGTGCTTCCCGTGCCAGGAGCGGAAACCTGAGCTGGGGGTGGTGACAGTGGGGTGGTGGGAATGGCTCTCCCCTCTCTGTTCCCAGAGCAGGTACACACTGGGGGCGTTGACCCCCCCCGGCCACGGCCATTGGCTCTTCCTGCTGCTGCTGGCCTGAAATCACCGCCTCTCTTATCTGACCTTCCCATTTGGTCAAAGTGATGAAATCCTTCTTTTTTTAAGTGCTGTTTTTTTTTTCTTCGTTTTTTCTTTTTTTTTTTTTTTCTTTTTTAAGTTTTTGTTGGTTGTTACTGCATCCTGACATCCTAGTGTCCAGTGGAGATGGCATAGGTAGAACATTTCATCCAGTTTGTTTTCTTAAATGGACAGAGGTGCATAGTTTACGTTCAGAACGTAAAAATCAAGGCCGGTTGAGTATAAAGAGTCAGTCACAAAGCTCTCAGCTGGTAGGTTGAAACTAAATCTAGGTCTGGATTTCTGGACCTGAACAATCCACCTTTGGCAGTGAAGCTTCGGGTCCTTAGACTGTCTGTCCCTCTGTCTGATGTTGAATGGGTTCTGTGTGCCGTGTTTGAGCACCAGAAATAACTTCAGCGACAGTTCAGCGTAAGAATGTTGACCATGGGTTTGTTGCTCATACGCAGCCTTTGGGCTTTTTTCGAGGTGTGTTTTGTTCACTTTGGGGGGGGGGGGGGGGGGCAGATTCAACTGCTTCTGCTTTTAGTCCAAAAGGCTGAACTTGGGGATGTGGCAGGATACAGAGAAAAGGTGGGGGAAGTCTGTAAAAAAAGATCGCAAGGTTGAAGTGGAAACGTTTTGTTTAGGTAGAGTAGAGTGCAAGGGAGCATTTGTGTTCCAGGTTCGTTGCTTGCTGGGGACAGTAGTGACTCCAGGCCTTGAGACCTGCCTCGTTTCCACTAATACAGAACTGGTGCTGGGTTGGGTCTCGCTTGGTGCCATTAGAGAACCTCCCCGCGTTTCCACCAGTTTCAAAGAACAGAATGGAAACACTATGTGGGCAGAGGTGTGAGCAAAGTGAAGGTTCATATGTATTCCCTTTTTTGGCTTGATCTTGATCTGTTTCGGATTTTAAGTTTTTATAAGCTGTCGAACCAAATGTTTTCAAAGTATGACTCGTTGTGCCCTGTCCCTGTTGCCTGTACCCACTTCTATCTCCTAGAAGACTCCCCTCTCTGTGTGTGAGTCTATTCCCGCCTGCTGTTTTACCGGTGCCCTTTTAAGGATCGCACAATAAGAGTTTGCTAGAAATTGAACTTTGCTCTCCTCCTCATGATCTTTTCTCCGCTCAAGAACCACAGTATTTTTTTCATGTTCAGAATGTATTTTAAAATCCTGCCAGCAGATTGATCTTTCATCTTCCACAGAATAAACTATGTGACGCAACGTTATTTCACTAATAAGCTGGCAAGTTATTTCATTGCTGGTACCCGTGATATTAGACGAAACTATATTCGTCATAGATTTAATTTCCCGGGTATGCGTAAGGTTTGGACGTGATAGCCCTTCCCACTTTTGCTGATGTTACAATTCCAAATTATGAGACCAGCTTTTCTGTGGAGCTGAGCTGGAGCTTGATGTTTCCCTTGGGGCTTCTAGAGAGATCTCTGCAGGCCTATAAAGGGAGACCTCGGATCATTAGACTTTTTGCTGAATTTGAAGCCTGACGTTAACGTTTGAAGCCTCCAGAGACGGCCGTCCTACTTAAATCTCTTAGTTTTGCAATTGTATCTTTGGGTCACACGTAGATGTCACTTTGTTTATAAAGTATTGTGCGAAAGTCTTAGGCAGTCAAACAAAATTATGTTTGAACGATCTTCATGTTGGTGTAAAACTATGACATGTCTGTCAAAGTGTGTCAGCTTAGCCATTTCAAAATCTTAGTGATATGGATGAATCTTCTGCATGTCTCTACAAACTGGAGAAATGATAGCGACTCCTTTAATTTAACGAACTTTAGGCCGCTGCTGACCGAGTTCTTGTTTGGATGCTCATCTGCTTTAATCCTGTTATTATGAACGATGATTTGAGTAATGAGCCGAATAAAAGTTTAGTTGTCCAGATGGTCATTGGCATTTGCCCGCTGTCCTGGCAGCTTTGCTCTGGCAGAAGTTGAGGGTCCCCTTGCCCAGCCTGAGGGGCACCGCCCTCTGCTTCCAGGCACGTCATGGTGGATCTGGGCAGCGGTGCTATGGTTCATTGTCGTCTGTCCGTCACGCATCATTGGAATCCATGAGGGACAATGTTATAGTCAAAGCTAGGAAATAACCAGATTCAGATATGGATATAGCTGGATTACTTTTGGTGTGTACAGTTTAGGTGTAAAATCTGAAGGCTACTTGGTGGTAAAAAATACTTGTGATGTTCATTGCAGTTATCTCACTTTAAAGTGGGGGGGGTGGGGGGTGTGTGTGTATCCACAACTAGTAATGAAACTGCTGGTGTCTGCAAAGAGGAAACATTGATTTGTTTGTTTTGCATGGTTTTTGCTTTGGTACCGTTTTTGTTTTGGTACCGTTTTTGCTTTGGTACCGTTTTTGTTTTGGTACCGTTTTTGCTTTGGTACCGTTTTTGTTTTGCCGCTTTCGTTTTGCATTCTATGGTAGGTTTGTGTCTTTGCTGTGGTGGTCCTCTTGATATGGGCTACTTCATGGCTTCTAAATTTGTGTGGCTGACTTGGGACAGGCCGGCTAACTGAATGTTAGAATTTAACTCGGAGGCAGGAAAAGTGAAAAGTGGCCCAGATTCCCGGGGAATTGTCTCTGACGCTCGTGTGATTGTGAGAGCTTTCGCTGGGGAATTGTGGGTACACGGGAGAGGCCGACTCACGGTTTCAAATGGGGCGTGAAGGGTTGGGAGTGACTCCAGGTACTTTCCACTGCGTATCAGCACCCTCTTGGTCTCTTGAGGGGGCTGCGGGTCATGTGTTCTTGCAAAAGACTCATTTTGCTTTATTACTGTAAAAGCTGCTATTTGAATGAAACGGAGGTAGTTTCACATAGATGGTCACATGCTGCAGGACTGAGAGAGTCTGATGTCCCTATTTAGCTTTTAGTAGTTTTTTTTTTTTAAAGGTTGTAGCGATGCCCGTAAAGGTCCATAAAGTTGGCATGTGCTGCCGTAAAGGTAGAGCAGAGAAGTGGTTTACCCAACCTGTCCCTGGCATGCTCAAAGGCGTGTTTTCACTTGCTCGGTTTATTTGAAGCCGTCTGAGTTGGGTAGCGGGACAGCTAATGTTAGCTCGTTCGGTACGGTGGCGGCATCAAGAAAGGCCACCTACACCCCGGCATGGTTCCTGCATTCTAGCTGCCAATTCTGAGAGGCTCTTGTTTTCTTATGAAATGCATATTTGTAACGCATATAAAACGAGATACCGGCAGTGAAAGTGCTTTGGCACATCAGGAGAGTCTTGATGAACTACGAGACTGTAAACAGATGGACGCCGTTTCATGAAATGCTGAATTGCTTGCATGCTAATTGGCCACACTTTAGCTTTGGGGGTAATGCACCACTAGTACTGTGTACCCCGCTGGTATGAACCTATTAGAAGTGGTATCTGAAGCTCCTAATGGCGCTTTTCCACTGCATAGTACGGCACAGCACGGTTCAGTACAGCTCACCTTGGTTTGGCTCAGTTCGGCT
>JAODKM010000108.1:1038436-1068914 GCA_026780845.1 Petrocephalus sullivani | reverse complement strand
ATAAAGATGCCTTTGATGTGTGCATTTTACTGTCAGGCCATTGTACTTGGCCGATTTAATCTGAGAGATCTTCAAAGTGTTTCAGGGAAAGGCGATATTTTAGCAGAAGCTTCGCTTTGTAGGCAAAAACGCTGGTCGATGTCGGCATTTCAAAGACTCGTCTTGATTTTTGTCTCTGGCATTTTTTTTTTTTTTAAATAGAGCAAGAAATGTTTCATATACGTGTAAATAGGGAAGGTGTTTGCTTTTCGAGTTCGGCTGGGATTCTGTTTGTCCGAGACCTTTCTGACGTGCCAGAAAGTTTTGGTGGGATGGTTTGGACAGCAGCAGAACAGCGAACATCCTGCTGATTCCTTAACACTGTTACATTTGAGACTTGTGAACCTTAAAAGAAACGTTATTTGGAAGTTTCACAGGTCCTCAGATGACAAAGTGTAATATTTTATTTCCGAACAAATATTTCTACCTTTTGTAACCAGTCTGCCATTTGTTTTTGGTGCTGTTCCTTCGTATAGTAATGCTTAATCATCGACTCCTTTAGGAATGATCTTGAACATATAAATATATATTTTAAGTAAAGAAAAAGTTGACGTACGTCTGAGGTTTTTAAAATCTCTTCCACCATTGTAATCTTTCAATGCTGTAAAACCTTTTTGGTGGATGGGATGTCTTGCAAATTTGTGGGTGCATAGCAGATCTACAGACTTTATTTTCCTCGATTCAGAATAAAAGAACAGAACTATTTTTTATCCGCTCGTCTCTGGATTAGATGTTTAGAGCATGTTCAGATTATGTTAAGGACTGTAACTCTTCAAGTATTGTTCTGGATTGCAGTTGGAGGAAAAATTAAAAACAGTAGTTAAGCTATGTGACTTGTTTTCTGATGCGTATAACGAGGCTCATTGAGTTTTTATGCTGTTTATTTGGAATCCCTACAGAATTAATTGGACAAGGGATGTCAATGCTAACGTTATGACAATTTCAAAAGGAACATTTTAAAATAAATTGAGATTTTATTTAATGCAAATTTCTATTTCTTTATGTTGAGTACAAGTGTGACAAAGCTTGAAGAGTTAAAAATGTAAATAAATGTGAAGTTTGGTAGCTAAATTTTATCGTACTTGACTCCTGTATTTTTATACCACACTTTTTCCATAAATACATTTTGTTCCTACTTTTTTTTTACCTTACTTTTAATGTCTTTTTTTAAGAGCTTTAAACGTATGCACTCATTTTTTTTATATGCTGGAAAAATCCGATTTCTGTCCGATTCATAAAATCTAATCAGTATTACTTAAATCTGTCGCGCCTGTAATTCCTACCGATCTGTCAATGCCTTTCAAATCATCTTGTCCTTCTGTGTTTTTGCAAGCTGACAGGTCTGTGTTATGCATTTTATTTCCTCTTTTCAAAGGTGGATGTGATGTAATCTTATTTCCTTTTCAGATTGGAGCTAGAATTGTTGTGTGAAGCTGTTTTATGTCACTTCCTGTCTCACTCGGTGGTACTTTTTTTTTTTTGTAAAGAAAGTCTTGCTGTTTTATTCCAGTCGCTACTACCTCAGGTGTCCTATAGAGTTTTTCTTCAACCAAAGTTTTCTTTCTCAGTATATATTCTATTTGTAATTTGTATTTGTTTTCTCCTTTTTCAAAGATTTCCAGGGCTAAGGGCTAACTTCTATTAGCACCTTCATTGTGCAAATAAACTCGTAAAATCTCTGGTTAAAAGATCAAATTGGCTTAAACTGTATCCATAATTTTAAATATCAAAAGTATTTTAAATATTAAAGGTTTTACCCCATTTGAAACATTTTATAGCATAATTTGGATTTATTTTGGTGTTTTGTCTTTAATAAATAAAAGAATTGGGAATTAAAAAGCTTGCTTCGTTTTTTTCCATATCACATTTCGGACAAAATCTGTTTCCGTGAGTGTTTGCCCAGGCAGTATGAGACGTGATGTGCCAAGGAGTTCATTGTTGTGGCCATTTGATGTAATTGTTTCCGACTGTGTCACATACTAGAATGTACCCCAAAGGCTAGCCAATGGCACTGCTCATGACCAAGCCACATGTCCCTTTTATTGTGAAGGTGTGTGTACATATAGGGCCCTTCATCTGGAAGCCTACACACCTATGTTTTCATAATAATATTTAATATGTAATGACACACATAATGTGTTAATGCTGACGTGTCCCCAACTTATGACATGCACACCAGACTGCCTGTTTGGGCATGAATGAAGACTCGGCAGGGTGGAGAAATTGTGTCTGGCAGTATTTTTACACTGGATGTCATAGTGTCTGAATCCATCTTTCAAACCGCTTCTCTGGGAGCCAAATAAGATGCACACAGCACGAGGAGAGCTCCGCACGTACAGCAGGGACAGGTTTAATTTTCTTTGCGGGATTGTTATTAAATTCTTGTGCTTATTCTGAATCGACAAGCGCTGCCTTTGGGGTACAGTTGTTGGGCTCTCTGAAGGGAAGGTGCCTACTTTGTACCAAATCTGTACTTTGTAAAACTACTCCCTGGATGAACTAACATAAGATCAGTATTAAGGTGATAGTTCTTGGCGTCAGTGGAAATGAACAGTAGCTGTGAAGATAATTTGTTTCAGCTGAACTACTCAAAAACACGTGCTGAATGATCCACTGTTGATGTCACCTTGTCCATTGAGATAGTTCCTGGAAGGAAAGGTTGCATTGCACAACTGCCTGGGGGGGGGGGGCAAGGCTCCACCCAGCCCAAAATCACAGGGAGGGCAACTGTCGAGAACAATCGTATTCAATGACTAAACACTTAAAAGTATTAGGAATCCATCTTACGATCACTCCAGAAGAGTTCCTATGTTTTCCCGGAACATATCCTAGGCCATTGTTTCCCAACCCCACCTCTGTTCCTTCGTCACTCTTTGCTTCCAGGACCTGCGAGGGACGAAATTTGCGTACTGTCTGGGAGTTCCCCATGACCTGTCTAGGAAACATTGTCCTCGTCAGCTCGGGGCAAAAGAACATTTTTAATGGGATGCGGATCATACACACTGTGCTGAGGGAAATTTAGAATGTCCATGTTCACTTAGGGTCATGTATTTGCACTGAGTGAGGAAACCAGCACAACATGGAGAGAACATGCAGGCTCCATACACAAGGGCAAGACTCAAACCCCCAGCCCTGGATGTGTGAGGTGATACCCATCAAGCCACCACGCTACTCACCATTAAAACCCAATTGCATAAAAAATACTTGCATCATACAGACAAGCAGATTGAATCCAGCCCCTCAGACTAGAGAACAAGCTCAGCATAATAGCTCAGCATAGTCTAGTGATGGAGGAAGTACTCAATTTACTTAAGTAAAAGTGGAAATAATCAGGCAAAAATGTACTATAGTAAAATTTGAAGTGCCCTATTAGCCTTTCTACTTAAGTAAAAGTAAGTAAGTACTTCCTTGTAAATATACATAAAGTATTAAAGTTAAAGTACATGAAATTCTAGTCCCTGATGGACTTGTATGACATGGCATTAAGTGTGTGTTCATTTATAATAAGAGGTTAAAAAATCATGTTCCATTGCATTAACTGAAATTGGATTTAGATAATTAACCAGCTACAATGATTAATGCTGATAAGCAAATCTATACTAAGTGCATGCTCTTAGCCACACAGTTCAACACAGTTCAACAACAGTTCTAGCAGTAATACATATATGTAGAGCTGTGCGATATGACAACATATATTATGTAATGATAAAAAAAAAATGTTGGTTGTTTCATATCTATTGTTTATCTGGCTGTGTTGCAAATCACACTCCTATACGCGTCATGGATACAAGCAGGACATTTTAGTTATATTGCAAAGCCCTATACGTGTTTAAGCTATTTAACATGCCATTCACAGTTCACCAATAAGCTATCCTGATCACAAACATCACTCAAAGCTTTCATATAAGTTTCTAAGAGCTGCCAGGATTCGAAACCTCTGACAACTACTCCCTGCTTCAAGTCACTGGGCTTTACTTCAACGGGAAAAGCTCTGGAATCTCCATGTTATCTGTCCCATCACTACCTTTCTCTGTTGTCACCAGATAAAAAACGTGATTATGAAATGTAACATGACAGATCAGGGCAGGTCAGGTTGGGCAGCATGCACTGGTACAGTGCGTTGCCACACTCACTACACCACAAAAGACCTCAAGATCCCAGTTGGCACCTCCCCTAGGCCAGCGGTGCCTCTAAAAATTTTGGGTCCACAACCGAGACCAATCGGATTATGTTCCAAAGTTTTTAAGGCCGCAGTCACTCACGGGCCCTTGGAATCGTCCTAACGTTCCCCTGCTTTGCGGTGCCCCAGCCCCAGGCCAACACGCAGTCGGGTCCTGCGCTCCGGAAATGGCCACCTATCCACCGCAGCCGTCTACGTGTAACAGTAGCGGAAATGGCCACCTATCCACCGCAGCCGTCTACGTGTAACAGTAGCAGAAATGGCCACCTATCCACCACAGCCGTCTACGTGTAACAGTAGCGGAAATGGCCACCTATCCACCACAGCCATCTACGTGTAACAGTAGGAATGTAGCAGAGTAGAAGGTATGAATATTTACTGTAAAATGTCTTAGAGTATAAGTCAAAAATGTCTACAGCTAAATCTATAACTAAGTAAAAAATGTACTTAGGTATAGCAACGAAGTAAATGTATTTTGTTACATTCCACCGCTGCGGGAGGCAGAGGCCCTCCCAGGTGACGCTGTATCAGAGCACCTTTAGCAAACAGCTCATTCCACCATCGGTGTGCTAAGGAGCTCTACTGGGGATCTTTCCTGCACTACAGCACCTCAGCCATAACATATGCCTGGACAGCATTTCAACAACACGCTACCCATCTGTACTACTCTGCACATCACATGTACACCCCCCTTTTATTTTATTTATTCATTTTGCGGAACTTTGTTGCACTGTCAGTGTGTATGGTCTGGCATGTCGGATTCCGTTTACGCTGTGCATGTATTTGCTCCTGCTGCTTCTGCTATGTCTGTCTGCCTGTGTCTAAATTGATGCCTTATTTGGCTCCTCTCTTCGTTTGAACAAGTTCATTTCCCATTCTTATGGAGGAACAGAAATCAGCTGAAATGGCAGGTCAGCACATTGTAATGATTTACCGCTAAATTAACCAGTCTGACTCTTCAATAACTATGACTACCAAATACATGGTATACCAGGAAGCCACAGCTATTTCTCTCCAAGGGCCAAATTCCATCAGCAATACAAACCCAAGGTCTGCCTGTTGTAACCACTGTTCCAAGCAAAATAATTAAAGTATCAAGACAGGCTACTAATCAAAACCATCACTTCTGAGTCAGGAAATATGCCTGGTCTCTATCGGAATGGGTTTAAATATAACATTGTTTCAGAAGGATAAATACAAATGTTAACACATTAATTTCACCACAGGTGTTTAAATTATTGTCCACTAGAATTGTTTTGTATCTGAATTAAACTAAGTGGTATACTATCTATTGTGCAAATTGAGGGTATTATTTCGCATATTTAAAACGGACGCTTAATATCTTGCCTCTTGAGAAGTGATATATATATTTTATAACTTTTTAATATTTTTATAACTCCGTAGTCTTGATAACTAGTAAGACCGCAGCTATCTGCGATATATTGAATATTTAAAAGTACATTAAAGTATTTTCCTTCTTTTGATCAATCTGCATGGCTAAATAACATAAAATAAATTAACTGTCAGTTGAAACAAACAAGGAGGGGAGAAGCTGACGGCCACGGTAAGACGCCTAAGCTCCGATACGCCAAATTGCAATAAGCAGCCGGTGGTTGCCAGGGCGACCATCGGCGGCTTCAGCACGGATTCGAGCGAGTACTACACTGACTACCGCGCCAGGAGTCGGACGTCCCCCCTGATTGGCCTCGCTCCTCTCACCATATACCGTCACTTACTCACACCATTCAGCCACTCAGAGCCGCGCTCTGATGGGAAGTTGTTTCCAGGTTGCCGATTGGCGGGCGCAGCGCGAAGGGCAGGTAGCTGTTTAACGCCAGGCCGGCGAGACCTCGCCGTGATTGGACGGTGATCCGTCGTTTCGCGGGCCGCTGTTCTCTCCATATAAATACAACAAAAACTAAGAGGGAAGGTAGTCTGCTTCTGGTCTGTCAGAAAAAAATAGTCGTCTGTGTCTCCGGTGAGTGATTATTTTATATAAAGCTGTGTAATGATACACAAATATCTAATGTCAAACACAACGAAGGTGTATCTTTGGGTTGACTTTGTTAAAAGGTGGTTAGCAAGAGAGGTGTGATTAATTGTACCTGGCTACTTTCTTTTTCAATTGCCAAACTACTAAAACAAATGACATTATCTGCATATGTAAATGTTATATTTCTTTCAAATGACTGTCAGTACCTTGGCCGTTAGATGGATAACTACTGTTGCGAATGAACATTCAATATGTACTTTTCAAATTCTAATGCATATTAAAGGAACATGTAATATTACTACACGTCCTTATACATAACTTTTGTATTTATTAAACATTTAGGTCTCGGTGATATACGTTACTACCATGTGATTTATAGCATAAAAGACTGAATGCTTCGAAACCTAGACTAATATGTTAAGCTGATGCTGACTGTGAGTCACCAGGCGTGTGGCAGCTGGTCACTTGATACCGGTATGGAGATGCAGTGTAATTATTGTACGGCCACACCACGCCGACACCCACAAACCTCGGCGGCGCGGCCAGCCGCCCGCTCCCGTCCGTACCCTCACACCGGCATGTCCGCTTCGGACGCAGCCGTGCGGTCCCCCTAACCCCCTTACGTGGCTACGGCGCGCGGGGCTCCCAGCCGGAAGTGGGTCCGCCGCTTTTGTCGCTCCGGGTGGAAACGCCGGCTGACCTTATGCTCCCTCCAAAGGACAGGTTTCCGTCCCACGCCTATTCGCTTACCCTATGATTGTAAGGTAAGACCGGGCTATTGTTGACCCGTTGTTTTTGTTTTTTTGCCTGGCATCTGTACCGCTGTACATATAAGAGCGGGGCCCGGCTCGTCGCCTTGTAGTGCGGATAAAGGGATCCGTGGCGCGCCGATAATCTTTCCGGGCAGGTTGGTGTCAGCCTAAAGCGCGCTCCCGTCCCTGTCGGCATCTTGCGCTGAGTAATCAGGGTAATTGAGCCGCTAAGTTGCGGGCGCTGTGACGATCTTAAGCTGAAGGTTAAGTGTGAAATGTACGAAAGGGGACGCTGGACGGGATTCATGTACGCCCCGGGCGGCGCTGCCCGCACCGAGCGCTAAACGCAGTAGATGGTGAGACGTGGGGCGGTGGTGGGACCGAACCTAGCGAGGAAGCGGCTGGTTTTGTGAGGGAAGTTCGCCTGAAAGCGCTTTCGCCTTGAGACGTAGCTGATGCTACGGGTAACTTCCAGTTACAGGGAATTTCACAATCCGCGTGCGATCCCGTAATATCTGAATTTTGAGGAGACCGTCCGGTACTTTGCGTCTTTCCCCATGCTTTCCGGATGCTGTAACATCTGTATTTATCTATATATTAATGCCCAAGTGACCAAAAGGTCATCAGTAGTTATCTTTTCAGGATTTAACTAGGTGAAAGGGCATCGGTGAGGTTACATGTCCGTGCCCTTTACCCGAATAACGAAGTCTAATTGACACTAGTTGTTTTTGTGCTTCTCCTGTATTATACGAAGAGGTCTTTGAGTACATAAAGGTGTCGTGTTTCTGGGAAGTAGCGGTTTTTCTGGTTGAAGCTGTGTTTTTACGTGGACTTTGAACCATTTTAAACCTACATGTAGTATAAATTGGGGATGGATGGATTATGCAATTACTTCGGTGGGTAAATACCCGTGACGTCAGAGCATGTCCCCTGTTCAAACAAGGTAGCTTACAAAATGACCTGCTCCTAACATATGCCATCAGCACAGCTGTGAAGTCTGTACCCCATGTTGCGTCTCGCCCCCGTTGAAGTTCTTCACAGTGCCCAGTATCATCGGTGTGCCCTGTCGCGCAGTTCTGCCAAGATGCCCGGATCAGTACCTGTGAGCGGCGAGGCCACCTGGCCCAAGGACGTAGGCATCATCGCCCTGGAGGTCTACTTCCCGGCGCAGTACGTAGACCAGGAGGAGCTGGAGCAGTTTGACGGCGTGGCAGCGGGGAAGTACACGGTCGGTCTGGGCCAGTGTCGCATGGGCTTCTGTTCCGACCGGGAAGACATCAACTCGCTTTGCCTGACGGCGGTTCAGCGGCTGATGGAGAGGAACTGCCTGTCTTACGAGAGCGTGGGGCGCCTGGAGGTCGGCACGGAGACCATCATCGACAAGTCCAAGTCGGTGAAGACCGTCCTCATGCAGCTGTTCGAGGAGTCGGGCAACACGGACGTGGAGGGCGTGGACAGCACCAACGCCTGCTACGGCGGAACCGCTGCGCTTTTCAACGCCGTCAACTGGGTGGAATCCAGCTCCTGGGACGGTGAGAGTGGCGCTGTCCCGGTTCTGACTGCATGCGGTATCGGCCGATTTGGGGGGGTGATCAGAATCGGAACCCTTTCATTCACTACTGGTTTTGGTATAGGACAAAAGGACAAAAAAGAAACGCAATGAAAAATAAAATACAGATTGAAATAAAAATGAACAGTTAATAAGCTGTATGTATGTATGAATAATGATGATGACGGTCAGATGCAGGGTACAAACAGCTTTGAGATCTGAGCAGATAAGCCTATGCAGTCAATAAGAGCGTGATATTGAAAAAGTGTGTGGCTAAATATGAAAGGGTGCCATAAATGCCAGTATGTTCCTCATCGGTTCTTAAACAGGAGGGCAGTGGCTTGGGCGAGGAGGCTGTTCCGTCTGTGTACTCATTCTGTGCCAAAGATTTGTTGGGTCAGAGTGGACTGAGCAGTTCTAGTAACTGGGGGGAAAATGCGAAAAGAGCAGCTCTTTGGAGTTTTGCTGCATGTGTTGGGTTTTACCGGCATGGTATTTGGTTATAGTTATATTGCAGGTGCTTTGGTGACTCTTTCCTGGGGTTAATGTGACACAGGTCGCTATGCCCTGGTGGTGGCGGGAGACATCGCCGTGTACGCCACAGGATCGGCCAGACCCACGGGCGGCGCGGGGGCGGTGGCCATGCTGGTGGGCCCCAACGCTCCTCTGGCCTTCGACAGGGGTAGGTCGCCGTCTCCAGTACGGCCCGTGTTCTCCATCGTTGGACCGACGGGCGAGACGTCACCCCCGGTCTTTTGTTTCGGATGAAGCGGGCAGTTGCCTTTTTGCGGAGGACGTGTCGTTGTTAGGATGTGAAATAAAAAGCCCTGTTTAGACTGTTAGTCCTGTGTATTATTATGTTAAGTGTTTCAGATATGAAGCAGGTCTGATGGTAACGGGGCATGTTTGTGGTAGTCATGAAAACCCAGATAGCTGCTGCTTTTTATCTGTAGACACTGTCCAGCTATCTGCAAGATCAGTATTTCCCCCATGGCCCTTTTGTTCTGCTGTCGGCACATTAAAGCGGCGGCCTTGGCCAGGCCACTGTGTTCTGTTTGTCTAATGCTCCACTGCACAGCGCACGGCGGGCACTCGGCGCTGCCTGCCGCGCGTAACCATGGGCCTGTTTTCCGCTCCCGCAGGCCTGCGCGGGACGCACGTGCAGCACGCCTACGACTTCTACAAGCCGGACATGGTGTCGGAGTACCCCGTGGTGGACGGCAAGCTGTCCATCCAGTGCTACCTGAGCGCGCTGGACAGGTGCTATGCCGTCTACTGCGGCAAGGTCCGCGCTCAGTGGCAGAAAGGTGGGTCGTCTCCTGCTGCTGGCTCACTGGCAGCGATGAAAGGGAACTGGGTTGATGATGAATAAATCCATGTTCTGTAGAAAGCGATCATACTTGCTGGCATTATTTTATACATGGGGGGGGGGGGGCTCCATTTAGATTTAGAGCATTTGACAGATGCCCGTAGGTGGAGTGACTTGCATAAGTGCTTAGAAGTCCCTATAAGTGATACATACCGATGCTTCTTCAATAGAGTAAGATTACCACCCATCCAAAAACTCTGCTGGTAAATAGTTTTTAAATTATTTTACATCACATACATATATATACATATGTGTATGGCATACATACACGTGTGTGTGTGTGTGTGTGTATGTATGTATGTATGTTATAATTCCCCCCCCCCCCCAATTTTATTAATTATTTCTTTTATTTAAGAATAAGAGTATAATATAGCTCCAAAGGCTGTAATGATTCTGCAGAAGAAGGTTTGCCTCTTGTGCCTTGGAGAGATTTATGATTGAATTTATTTGTTGTTATCGCCCCCCCCCTCCCCCACCACCACAGAGGGAGTCGATCGGCGTTTTAATCTGGAGGATTTTGGCTACATGATCTTCCACTCCCCCTACTGCAAGCTGGTCCAGAAGTCGCTGGCCCGGCTGCTGCTCAACGACTTCCTCAGCGACCCCAGCCCCAACATGGAAGATGGCATCTTCAGTGGCCTGGAGGCCTTCAGGTGAGCAGCGTGCCCCGGCCTAGACTCACCTGTGAATCCCTGCTCAACTCGCTGTGCGTTTTTTACTCTGAGCGTCTATATCTATGCATCTAGATCTATGAAGGTAAATGTGGTATAGAAGGGCTGTAATGCTTTAAGTGCTCTATCAGGAAGACATTGCCTTGGGGAAACTATGCTGTATCTTAATGTTTGTCACCCTTTCCCTGGATAGGACACAGTTCAGAAGATGTTAGACTAATATTTTCAAATCTTGGCATCAACCTTAATCTCTTTATGCTTTTATTAGACATGAAGTTTAATCTGTTAATTTTATTCCGTGCATTTTAAATTTGTCAACTGCATTTTAGAATTTTCTTTGTGAAGCATCCTATATCACAAGCATATTTTGAAGGCTCAAAAAACATGGTGCCATTTGCAGTTATTTATTGGATGCTTTTATTCAACATGACCTCTTGTGGAGTGACCATGATCAGACACTGCCTGGAGCAGGGTCTTTCTCAAGAGCTCAACAGCGAAATATGACTCTTACTGCCGCAGGATTGGAACCAGCAACCTAGCAACCCGCTGCCCCCAATCCTTCATGTAATTCAAGGTCAAATCTGTTGTCATTAAACCTAACCCCCCATCTTATTTTGCTGGACCTGCAGGGAAGTGAAGCCAGAGGAGACCTACTTCGATCGGGATGTGGAGAAGGCCTTCATGAAAGCCAGCGCGGATATGTTCGACCGCAAGACCAAGGCCTCGCTCCTCATTTCCAGCCAGAACGGCAACATGTACACGCCGTCCGTCTATGGCTGCCTGGCGTCCGTGGTGGCTCAGTAAGTCAGCTGCACGGAGGAACGTCCCTCAGGTGCTGCAGGGTCACATGGCGTTCTGACAAGCAAAAGAAAAAGGAAGCGGAGATCGGCATTTCCTTAAATTGTTTATTAATTTCATATTTATTAAAAAAAAGATTATATAAATTTACTATTAAATCAAATTTAGCCAACACTTTTTTTTTTTTTTTTATACAAATATATACACCTGAGATGGCAGGTTCAGCCAGTCCCTGGGGCAATCTGAGGTCAAGAGCCCTGCCCAACGGTCAATTCATTCTAGCACTGGCATTTCAACTGGCAGCCTTCTGATTTATGCAGTGTTGGAGAAGTTACTCGCACATTACACACAAGTTCAGGCCCAGAAAGTACAAATCCAGACCAAGGTCTTGCTTCAGCCCGCCAGTTGAGTACTCTGTGACTGTGTTGGTTGGCTGAGCCAGATTCAGGTTCCGATAAATCCAAGGTACCAGGATAGGAATAGGCAGGAACTTTTGGCTTGGCGGATGATTAAAGTGAGGAGCTTTGTGAGCTGTGCAGCCCATTTGGGTGGATGGGTAACGCGTGACGTGTGGTGGGACCCGTCTGACGCCAGCTGCCTTCCCCTCTTCACAGACACACGCCCCAGCAGCTGTCCGGTCAGCGCATCGGCGTCTTCTCCTACGGCTCCGGCTTCGCCGCCACGCTGTACTCTATCCGGGTAACCCAGGACGCCACGCCTGGTGGGTCTCCCGCCGCTGTCCTGGCTGACGGACACACTGGCGCTCTGCATGAGGCGCCCTCCGGTGACCGCTCCTGTCTTGGTGCCATTTCAGGATCTACCCTGGACAAGCTGGTGGCCAGCCTGTCAGACCTGCGGGCCCGACTGGACTCCCGCAAGAAGGTGTCGCCGGGCGCGTTCGCCGAGATCATGAAGCTGAGGGAGCAGACTCACCACCTGGGTATGCAGGCCCTGCCCACACACTTCTAGCCCCACCCACATTTCAGTGGCTCCACCCACTTGTGCTGTACAAGGTCATGCTCTGGACCGGGCCTTTTTTTCCTCCCCCAGTAGTTTATTTCATCTGTGTTCGGTGCACACAAAAAGGGAAAGCCAGAAAAGATTTGAAACGCAAGCCAGTTTTGTGTTGCATCTTGCTAAAGCTATAACCTATAGTAACTAAGCGTGGCTGGATCTTGGAATTGAAATCCAATTTTAAAGAATAATTTTGTGCCCCTCCCTTAGCAAACTACTCCCCCAAAGGCACCGTGAATGACCTGTTTCCTGGCACGTGGTACCTGACCCACGTCGATGAGAAACACCGGCGGCAGTATGCTAGACGGTCCCTGGATGAGGACGGGCCCTTGGAAGCCGGGCTGGTCAGTTCCACCACCACCACCACAGCAGAGGTATGGGGTGATCTAGCGTTTCTATGGATAACAGATATTTAAGTCAAGTCAAGTAGGCTTTATTGTCCTGCCAGCCATACATAAGTGTAAAGTGGTACGAGACATGACTTCCCAGAGGACCATGTTGGCAACATTAGACACATGGGGGGGGGGGGGCATACGTACACAATTACAGGACTGTCTGTACATAAGTATTTTGCTTAAGTAAATGTTATTGGTTTTGCTGTGTCTGATTTTAAAGAAACCATTGCCCCCACTACCCCCCAGCATATGCCGAGTCCAGCTAAGAAGATGCCTCGGATTCCGGGCAACAGCGCTGGCCCTGAGATGGTCGCCGTTAGCAACGGAGAGCACTGAATTTACCTCTGTGAGGTACAGAGTTTCACAATGAAAGTGGAACAAAGGACGGGGCCCCCATGCATTCTGCTCTGTGTTCAGGGTATACATCCCCGAACGCCGAGAACCCCAAGACTTCCCGGCCCCCCAACCTCCCCCCCCCCCCCCAACTGGTACTGAATGTGTCCCAAGATCATTTCATTACGTATACCTACAATGCACAGCTATACCAGACCACAATCCACAGTCCGTGCCCTGCTGTGAACCTGGTGGGGTCTCTAGAGACAGCTGCGTAACCTGCTTCAACATTGTATGTTTTAAAACAGTCATTTGTTGTTAATCACTTTCAAGCAAACTGACCGATGACCTCTTGTGGCCCGAAAGTGGTACGTGCACCTGACAGTGCACACATGGGACTGTTACTCGCTAAAGAGCCACATACAGGAAACGAAAGCTTAAGTAAAATGGCTGTAGAAGCCCCCCCCCTCCTTATAAGGCAGTAAAGTAATGTTCTAGTCATTTGTGCATGCTCACAATGCACATTTTACACTACAAACTTTAGGGCATGGTGTCAGACTTTCACTTGTGACTGTGTTGTACCTAGTGGTATGTTACCGCTTCGGAAAAGTGAAAAGCATTCGATAGAAATTTCACATTTGCTGGCCTGCTGTATTTGTAGTGCACTTGCCATGATATATACACATTTCCTCCCATGTATATTTTCGGGATAGGCTTGAAGGTTTCTGTACTCTGCGTAGGGGATAAAATCTATTTGTAAACGGTAAGCTGAGAGGAGGAAGAAGAGTAACTAGTGAGTCGCAAGGCTCAAACACAAAACCTCTGATCAGAATAGAGAGCATGATAATGGTTAATGTGTCCCCCCCCATTCATGCATCAAGAGTAAATCTAGATTGGAGCTCTGATGTGACTTGGGGGCGAGATTGTTCCAAGTCTAGACAGGCCACCTTAAAATGTAAGAATGCGGCTTGTTCTCTGGAAAGGCGTAGGTGTGGGGTTCCTGGAAGGAGCTTCCTGTCCGTCCCCCCCCCGCCTCCCATGCCAAACTGTCGCGCCAGATGCAGCACTGGTATGGAGGCAGACTGCCTTCATGTCCTGGTCCAGGGTGTGGATGCCACTCGATTCGCCCTCTCCGTGGATACGTCCTCATGCAGCCGTCTGCATTCCCGCCAGCCGACGCAGCCCGCGTGGGGTTCGGGTCGAGGCAAACGGCGGTTTAGGTGGCCTGTGTGTCTCTCAGCCCCTAGCCTTAAGTTCAAAGGGCTTCACAGCAGACTGTTCTGTATAACTGGGGATGCATTTTCGTTCGTTTCCCCCCCCTCCCCTTGTAAGTATGTTGGTGTGCTGTCTGTCGGTTAGCTATCTGGAGTGCCGTGGTTGGAGGCCGGGTTTCCTGGGCATTGCCAAGTCTTTCCTTCATGCTGTAAGAAGTCCCGGGAGAGTTAATAGCAAGCACATCTGCCACTTGAGGGCGGTGTTGGACTCACTCGTTTTATCAGTATCCATTCATTATGAGCTCCTCATTCCCCACATGTTGACCAGGGGACACTGAACTGTATTAAGCAACAGGGAAGACGAATTGTCTCAGACGGTCAACAGGCATGCCGCTGAACTTTCAAAAAGCCTTACTGCAAGCATGTACTAAACATATTAAAATAATATATATAATATATGTATGTATGTATGGTCTTGATGTACAGATTTTTAATTTTGTAGCTAAGCAGATTTACCTTCTAAGGTTATATCTTGAAAAGGCTTATGTTTACAAATAGATTCTCTCAAGTCGGATACATTTTTGGCAAGTCATGTACAATACTGACAGTAAAGCTATTTATATATGTAGAGCACATTGGTATCTGATTTTTTTCTCTCTCGAATTCTAGGGAAAAAAGCAATGTATAAATGTATATGAACTGGGAAAAAAATAAATATGTTCCTTTAAATGACTCTGTTTCTGTTTTCCCCCATTAAGCTACTATCACTTTAAGTATAATATACATGATATTAGGCTGTAGTAAAAATAATTTTCATTTGTGGATTTCCCATTTAGGCCTCTGACGTGGGAGTCCTCATGAAGTGACTTGCTTAGAGAGGTCACAAGCTGCTTTAAATTGCACGCATCTGAATTTCAAGTGCTTTATTTGATTTGAAGGGATGTTGCTGAAAGCATCCACTGATCATGATTTTAATGTTTCTCGAACCACTCTCTCACCACCTCTCGTGAGCCTCCCGTCATATTATGTGATCCCACACTAAGAGAAACTGGGCCTTCATAAACCTCGTCTCACTCCACCAAGAGCAATACTCTCCAATTCAGCATTCCTAATGCTGAACAATGTAATCAGTGACAAAGTTAATTTTAAGATCCAGCTGAAATGTTGACTGATGGCATACTTTTTACCTTTTTAATTTAAATTTTGAGACAGATGGCCATAAAACTGATGCAGCACCACATAATCAAAACAAAGAGTAGGGCAGTTTTGACGCTTGATCTTATTGGAGTGATAAGAAGTCTGGAAGCATTGTATTCAAACTTTTTAGACACATTCTGTCGGTGAAGAATTGGAACTGATCAAATTTTGAGAAAACTTGCCCCAAAATTAAAACTTGCAGCAAAGGGGAGGGTGACACAGATAACACTTGACATCATAAATGTGATACGTATAAAAAAAAACACAGACGTATCAAAAAATATTTGATAGATCTTATTACTGCTTCACAAAAACATTATATGGGTGATAATCTACACCTAATGGACAAATTGCCCAAAAAATTATGTGGTCTAATGTGGTGACAAAGGAAAGGCCAACTGCAGAGGACACCTGATGTTGTGAACCTGGTAACGTTAGAAGCATTTCACTGATTTTATTCAAAACTTTGCTGACACATTGTATGTGTGACAAACTGGAAATGGTCAAATTTGCAGACAGCCCCAAAACTGAAGCAACTTTTCATAGTAATAGCAAAAAAAGGGGGTAGTTTCAAGCACTGGATCATGCTAGTTAACTCAAAGTTTTATCCAAATTTGCCAGGGTGAAGATCTGGCACGGATTAAATTTTGAGACAAATCACACAAAAATTGATGCCACAACACTTAGTAAAGTTAAGAAGTTAGGGAAGGGAGATTTAGATAAGACTTCACCTCATGAACAGGATAACACTATTAGATATTACTTACTTACCACTTAACCAAAACATATGGGCCATATGGGATTACCCCTAGTCCTGGAATAAAGTGGAATTTTGTATGGGGATTCTCCATGAAAATCTATCAGTAACATGCTGTGAGGTTCGAGGCAGGTGAGGCCCTGGCTCTTTCAGAACAAAATAAATAAATAAGACACGAGTGCTGTCGTGAGGCAGAGGTACTGGCTGCCGCACAAACGTGCTTTTCCGGTGCTGTTTTGTTTCAGGTCAGCAAGAGTAACTTCGTTATACACATAGGCGGAACACATGAGCTATTCTATGTAAAGTGAGCACATATAATATAGGTGCGCGAACATGACATCGGTGGCCCTGAGTGAGAAAGCAGGAGGCAGTGGGGGAGCGCGCGCTCGGCGCGGTCTGTGCGGACAGTGAGGGAGCGCGCGCTCGGCGCAGTCAGTGCGGGCAGTGAGGGTGCGCGCGCCCGGCGCGGTCAGTGAGGGCAGTGAGGGAGCGCGCGCTCGGCGCCGGCAGTGTCTGGGCGGGAAACAGGCAGATCCAGCGATTTTGATAAAAAAAAATGATTTAAATGATTGGAATCATACAAAAATACGTTTATAGCACAGATCAGTAGACAGAAGTTAATATTTATTTTATTGTATCATTATTTGTTTTTCACTTTCCACGATGACAAGTGAGACTCTGCCTCCCCTGACCGCACGCCCCGGGACTCTGCGCCCGAGACCCGAGAGCAGTGACCCCCAGACGGAGGCAGCGGGGATCTGTAGCAGTGCAGACACCGCCCCGTACGAAATGTAACTTTATTCGTGTCACTTCGCCCCAGTGTAGTTAGCTGTTTTGTAATACTAGTAGGCCAGCACTAGGTGGAGCCATTGAAACGACAAACGCAATAATACGCGATTAACCGAACTTCTTCACTGAGTCACGGCTGAAACTTTAAATTTCGTCGTAGGAAAATGAAAACATGGAACGTGAAACGAGTGCATTAAAAAGTCACTTGGCATATTCTTCAGTATAGTTCTCGAGTGTGGTTTGTGTATGCGTTCTTTTGACGCGATAATTATGTCTTAATCTCAGCAAGCCGCGCTACTGTTCTTGGTTTACAAGTGGCATTTTTTTTTGCAAGTTAAGAGCAAGTAACTACAGCATTGCTGTTTGGGTCATTATAACATGCTGGGCCTAAAACATTTATTTTTTATTAAACCAGGATGACAAGTGTTATGATATAGGGAAATACCTGATGCATCTGTCCTCCAGTGAGGACACGCAGGCAGAAACGCTATCCAGAAGACACCTAAAACCAGATATCGAGGATGTTTTAATCGGAGGCAGCATTTGGCATAGTACCCGTCTTTGGGGGCACTGCGTAGGAGCGCCGAGGACTCGGAGCGCCCTGCTTGTCAATCCAACCATTGACAACGTGCGCCTTGTGAATCGCAGCTTTGTCCGGGAATGACACGCCCTCCTAGCCGGGCAGAAATGCTGCGTCGTGGGCTGGAATCATTGTTAAGGGAGGTAGCTTGTCATGCTGAATTAGCTTAGTCTTTAAAAAGGATTGAGTGGAAGCAGGCCTTGTCAGCAGAAGAGGAGCAGGGCTGCAGTATGGGCATGGATACCCTGGCAGACTGCAAAGTGCTGTCCCCCCTGAGTACATAAAACTGGGCTGGGGGTCGAGTGGCCACCCATCCTGTATTTTCATTTTTCATAACCTCATACTCTCCACGGTAAAATTTGAAGGGGTGTAGGGGTTGGCGTCCAGTGTTTCTTAAGACTGAATGTGGAAACCCAGGGGTGGGTGTGGGGGTTCCACAAGGTGGCATTTTGTTAGCTATGCCCCTGTGCATCACCCACAAACCATTAAACTGACCCAAGTCAGCTTACCATTTCTCACCTGAGAATATGAACATTTATATATTCATAGATTTTTTTGAATGAATAGCATATATCATTTAACTTATGTACCCAGGGGGCAGATTCAGAGGGCCCGGCACTTAAAAAGCCACCCCTCCCCCCAACCGTAGGGGTGCCCATCAATTTAGACATGAATTCCCATTTATTCTGATGACTGGCATCATTATTAAACGGTGTTTCTCAGTCAAATTATCTACGCTATTCACGTTTCCCACTGTGCCGTCATGTCTTAGTATTGACGGAGTGATGTTTTAATCCAGCAATAAAAGGATTAAGTAAATATTAAATCAACCCCTGGCCTTTTACATCTGTTGATCAGTTTAGCGTACATAATTGAACTATTTAGGGCTCTCCATAAATCAGCGAATTAGCATAAACCAGGACACTGCTTTCATTCTTTTACAATAGAGGTATATGCTCACTTGCCTACTAATTGCATCCCTCTAATGGTTCGATTTAAATAAATAGCTTGTGTCTTTCTTGGAAAAAAAACTACCTTTTAGTGCAAAAAATATCGCAAATGGATTTAAAATGTAAACAAACTGACCTAAGTACATTCAAAGTAAAAGCAGCCCCGGACTTGCACTTAAACTAAACTCAGCTCAACTCAACTAATGATGAAAGTAATGAACTGAGACCGATCTTTGTGTTTGCAACAAAGTATCATCGACGAAAAAGGCGCTCGGTCTCCGGCGAATCGCGCAGCTCGGCGTCCGCTTCCTCCCCCAGACTGCAACGTTACTGAAGGGTGGAGTTTTTGTGCACCGCCCGTGAGGATCGGGGCAGGGAGGGAGCAGAGAAAGAGCAAAAAAAAAAGAAAGAATCACTATCTGACACACACCAGCGCTTGGACCATCGCTCGAAGCTGGGGACGGGGGAACTTTAATCCGCTGTTTCGATTTCGAGGAGCGGGACGACGGCCGTCGGCAGACGAGGCGAAAGGCAAGTGCGGCCGAGGCTTTGCTTCTGCGACTTGTGCAGGGGAGGGGGGAAAGTTTTAGCTTGCCTAGGGTGTGAAGTTTCTTTCCGACATTTAACGCAGGGCGACACCGCCACTCTCGTAAAAGTGGGCTATGCCTTCCGGGAAGCCAGTTTTCCTTCGGCTTATGCTCTGGCGTCTCCGGCGATCTGGAAGTTTGTGCGGGCCGATGCGATCGTCTGTGTCCTCATGTCGGACTTGGAAATATTTTTAAGAAATGTTTAATTCTTTTGCCCACAGGAAGCGCAGTGTTGATCAGACTTGTAGACTTGCAGACTTGTAGCTCCGCTGTGCACGCCTGCACATACCTCGAACACGTCAGCCCTAATGCCGAGCGAAAACTGCGCTATGTGTATGTCACGGTGGCCCAAAAACCCCACTTCTGGTAAATTTGATCTGGGGTGAACCGACGCAAAGTGATGTAAAGTTACATTTATGTTGAGCAGCAAAAGGCAGTTCCGATCTGGCGTCCTGTACGCGCTCTTAAAGACGCGCCTTTCGGAAGTATGCAGAAAGTTGTACTGATCTATGAAAGGCGTGTTATATTTCATTGATCTTCATTTATAACGGTAGTCTGTCGGGGTGCCACAGTCTGTAACGTTTCTGCTGGGTCTTGACCCCAATTGCCCGGACGTCCGTAGATAAAGGGCACGGTGTCGAGCTGAAGGTTGATTGTAGGGTTTACTGAAAATTGCAAGGGTATATATAAATGACACGGCTGACGGTAGGCCTGCCATCGGCTACGTGACAGTCAGTATTTGAGATTGGGAACGACTCGGTTGACCTGAAGTTTTTTTTTTTGGTCCTGTTCTGGATTTATGTCGACGACAAAAAAAACCACACAACCATCGCCTTTAAGCAGTCCTTGTACCGCGAGCCTTTATCTGTCAGTGAATTGTACATGTGCGCCATGCGTGCTGCACCTTCGTTACACGTAATTGTCGGAGCAGACAGAAAGTATCTGCCTTCTGGGTGTGACGATTGCGACGGCGGCGTCTACTTCCTTGAAACGGAGTGCCTCCCGACATTTGTATGTAGCTCTAGGGTATGAATTTTTACTAGTACTGTAAATGAAAACAGGGGAAAACACAGCCAGCACTAAAGTACCGTCAAACACAATTGTAAAAAAATTAAAAGAACACTTCCTGTGGTGCATTGATTTGTTTCTACCTCCCCTAAAGTAGTACTTATGCGAATATGGTGGTTTATGGTAAAAAGTTAAGTTGTTTAGTGGATTTCATAGTTCAGAATATGACCAATGTGAATAACTTAACATGCATGAAACTTTTTTCCCTTTTTGTATTTATGATTACTTAGTTTTGCTTTTAGTGTAATCAAACAAGATCCTTTATTATTATTATTATTATTATTATTATTATTATTAGTTTTCTATGAGTAAATGATGGACTGCAGAGTGTTGATAGGACAGTTATCCAAAGCAATAAAACGTTAAAACCAAGCCGGCCGCCCCTAGGCTTCTGTAACCGGCCCACATGACCTGTAAGAGCTACATTAGTAATATGACTCAGAATAGTGTGGAGGTACATGCTGATCGGTCAGATTGTGTTGCTCATGGATTCCTTATAGATGACACGGGTAGCTCTGTATTGATGGTATCTAGGGAAAAATGTTTTTTTAAGCCTTCCATGGTCTCTGTGAGTGGTTTTCCTGCATTGATTTAATGTATTCTAATGGAAAAATAAACATAAGGAAAAGCGAAATGGTTAAAATCAAATGACCATGTGACGTTACATGTAGGGGCAAACCTCTTGTTAGAATGCGCTTTTTCCGTCGGTTACTTGATTGGTTTCTGCCGGAATAATCACCGAACGGTTTGCAAGGACACCACCTGCTGTCGGTTCTGATTACACAATTGAAGTCTTGATCCATATAAACTTTCACTTTTTTGTTTATGAAAGATCTTTGGTGGGGGCTATAAAAAAGGAAAAAGTTTAATGGACGTTCATCAGACGGAATACGAACTCAGGTGTTATGCAAAAGGATAATGACTGTTGTCAGCCTAAAGTGTTTGAAAACAATGGCTGTTAATTGATACTGTTTTGTTAGAAAGTCTCATTTTTTTGGTCCCTGTGCCCCTTAAATAACCTGAGCATGAATTGTTCCGATGACCCACATAACTGGAGCCTAAGCAGGGCTGCCCTGGGCTGCCTCACGTGATTTCCTGGGATCTTTGGTTGCGTTGTGCTGAGTTGTTAACCGCTCCTAAGCTGGTGGCATGGGAAGTCTCCCCGCTGTCCCCAGTGTCTGTCACTCAGCCGCCTGTATTTCTCTGCAGTCTGCCTGTAGCCGTGTGACCATTTTAGTGGGTCTCTTTCGATGGGAGGTTACAGCGCCCTGGCTAACGTGGCTGTCGTCACCAGGCCAAGGACCCGAGAGGTTGTATTTTGAGATGGCTTAAAATGACGCCACGCGTGCGTATGAGTAGTACGGGGCAGCATCAGAGGCAGCCAGTGACGGAAGCTCGGTGGTGATAAGCCCTTCATATTGTCCCGCTGTGGGTACCAGTAATACTGAGGGCTCTTTCTGTGTCTGTTTTGCCTGACTGCTAATCGTGATGTAAATAATTGTGGTTAGTGATTAAAATCTACTTTGGTCATTTTGTTAAGTCCACAACTCTGCATTCAAATCCACGCATTATATATGCTGTCCATTTACCTGTTCTCCCTGATATCATCATCAGTCCCCAGTCTCTTAGCTATTAATTTCACTATCCATTTTATAACTGCAGTATTGGATGTTTGACTTTGCTGCTGTTTCACTTCCTCCCCCTGGATTAATAAAATCCACCAGTCTGTTCAAAAGGCTTGATCCTTCCGGCGTGCACAAAGGCTTATCCATTAGAGGGTCGCTGTGTGCATGTTTCCTGGCCCAGGTCATAGGTCATAGGTCATACGGCATAAGGCAGGTAACACTATGATGAGGTGAGTGAGGTTTAATTAATGCACTAATGACACCAAACAGATGAATGTTTAATGCATGCAGTTTCCTGAAATGCAGCAGAAATTCCTGCATTTAAGGGTCGATGAACCCAAAGTCCTACTTGGCCATCATGCCAGTGTGTTGCAAGAGATCTTGGCTCCCATGAAAGCATATCATATTGGGTCCCCAACCCAGGTCAATCCAGCTTATTCTTAGGGCCCTTGGATTCGGCCTAATTGTCCGCCCTTTTGTTGACCCCACCTCTTGGGGGTGGTGTGTGGTGTCACGACCATGTGCCTCTGTTTGGGAGGTCAGCAGTTTGAATCCTTGGGTGTGCAGGGTGATTTCGCTGTTGGTGTCAGGACCATGTGCCTCTGATCGGGAGGTCGGCAGTTTGAATCCCTGGGTGTGCAGGGTGGTTTCGTTGTTGGTGACAGGACCATGTTCCTCTGATCGGGAGGTCGGCAGTTTGAATCCCTGGGTGCGCAGGGTGATTTCATTGGACTCTTGCTCATGGCCCTTAATCCCCAATTGCTGCAGTGATGGGCTGATCCTGCTTCTCAAACATATATCACTAAATAAGTGAAATGTAAATCTGGCTACCTCGTTCTTTACTTCTGAAACTGCTGTTCTCCCTGGTTGTTTGTACCGATGATAGACATTTCTATCGCCTTCTCTGAATTCAGTGTGATTTCCTTTTCTTGATGCTCATGTTTGTTAAACTTCTTGGGTTGAAGTTGTTTCACCTCCAGGGTTGTGGGTTAGTCTGCCCCACCCCAGCCTCTGTTGGGGGGGGTGGATTCTCTTGCCTGTTGTGTGTGTGATAGTGACATCACTTCCAGGGTGTCCCCTGCCTTGTGTCTTCTACTTCTTTGGTGAGACTCCAAGGTCACTGTGACCTCTTATGGCATGAGTGCAGATTTAGTCAAAGATTGCTCAACATGAAATGCCTAACTGAATGCCTTAGGAAATCATTCCTTCAGACCGCCTTCAGACTGTAAACCACAGAATCATTCAGGGTACATGCAGTAGTGCCCGTTTTTGTCAGTGTCTATCTTTTGTACAATATTTTCTGTACTTATTGTCATTCACCCACTTATTTTTGCCAGCTATACATGCCACATTTATTTTTATATAGAAATTATGTGGTACTGTGTATTGTCCGATTTTGTCTTTCAGTTTAGTTCTGCCCTGTGTAGACTGTAAGTAGTTTCTTCCGCGATAAAGGATTCTGAATCTGAAGTGGTACTGGAAAGTGGATGTATGCATGTATGGATGGATGGATGTATGGTGAGATACTGGCCATGAGGAGGCAAGTGGAGAGGATGCACTCCAAACATGAAACCGTCTTCTGCCGGCACCCTTATTCATATGCGATGAAGTCCAGATGAGTTCAGGCAAGGACTTGATAAGCTCTTAATGAGATGCCCACTCTGTGGGTGTGAAGCCTCCTGTTATATCGGGAACGGCTCGTATGCGAGGCCCCGCTTAACAAGGTCACCATTTAGGGCACAATGTGTGGCTTTGTGACGGGAATAACGCCCCCTTTGTGCCTTTGGTGTCCGGGCCCCCGGAGGAGGGTCTCGTCGGGCCCTCAGGAGAGTGGGCTGCGGGCTGCATGCTACAGCTCCAGCCCTGGCCACCTCTTTATTTTGAGCATGTCCACACCAGTGCAGGTGTTTGATTTATCCCTCTGCAGCCGGCCATCCTTAGCAGTGGACAGTGGACAGTTAGTTTATTTGAAAATTCTACTTCTTATTTGGTAGCAGTGACTTCTATCCAAAGCGGTGTATCATTTTGGGAAAGTAGGGGCCGACAATCCCTGGAGCAATTGGGGGTTAAAAGGCCTGGGATTTGAACCGGCGACCTTCCGATCAACCCGCTGAACCACATGCCACCTACTCATGCGGCTTTATGGTTTAAACTGTTCCCATTAGTTTCAGAGCAGCAGGGAGCATTATAATGCGCCTGCCTAACAGATCCGTGAGGATAATTTAGATTCTCTCTTAGTATCCCTCTTAGATTACTGGATCAGGGGTCTGTGTCTGTACCCTGAAGGTTGTGGGTTTGAATCCCATGCCTGGCAGAGTAATCATATTACCGTTGGCGGCTCTGAGGCCCTAAACCCTGACTTCTTTGGGGAAAAAAGCATCTGCTGTATTAATATGAGCATTTATTACCAAATTGATACATATTTCTGAGACTGTCTCTGTGCAGATGAAAGGTATTGTTCTCCTTCAGCAGGACAACCGAGTTTCACGGTTTTCACAGATTTTATGCCGAACAAGTTCTAATGGCTGGACGGCGATTAGACTTCAATCTGAATTATTTTGAATGCCTTTTTTTATGCTTGATTGATGATGGGTTTAGTGGACTGAAGACATCAGAGAAATTGTAGATAATACTCGTTTGTCTGGCCACTCCCCCTGCCTGTCAGCTTGAGGTGCTCCATTCTCCTTGTTCCATCATTTGTAAAGATGACTTAATGTTCTTATTTGATCCAGTAATGCTGGCTTATTGCTCACTGGTAACATCAGAAGTCTAACTCTCCTAAAACGTCTGTTAATTCAGGCCTTTCTGCAGCTTAACAGTGACTGCTGTGCTGTAGAGTGATATAAAGTTTTATGAATTAAAATTTTTTCTGTCACTTTCACTGCCCATCTCTCTCTCTACTCGCGTGGAAAGACTGTGGTCCCTAGTTTGGTAAAACAAAATGCACAGGAAGTGCGATGCTGATGCACAGCCTGGTATTGAATTTATGTGCGCATGTGCACGCGTTTGTGTGTCAGATGTGCTGGTTTTATTCCTGTTTAGGAGATCTGCTCAGCTGCCCTGCTTTAAGGTGCGAGACGCTGGCCGTGCCTTCAGCCTGGCCATATTCGGTCAGAGCGACGCACGCTGCTATTTCTCCGACTAAAGAAATCATTTGTTTTGGATCCCTGTCGGATTCTAGCAGCCCTGTAATGACTTTGCAATGTGTAACACCAGCAAGTATCAATTATTGTACGTTTTGGGCTATTAACGGAACCTTTTACACCCTAAGATATAAAAAAAATAAGACTCAGCTAAAAATGTAAATTTATTTTTGTCTGTTTGGGTACAAAGGAATCATTTCTCTTTTGCCTCTCAAGTCCAGATCCAGTGGTTATTGCAGATAATGCACACATTGTGTGTTGTCTCTGTGGGGCGCATCCCAAAATGAAACTTCATAAATAGCAGCAAATTTGAATTCACATTAGTTTCAGTTTTAAGGGGAACAAATAAAAAAGAATAATTTAACAGGAAAGATGGGCTAAACATTTAAAAAGAAAGAGAACCTACTTAGAAGGAATGACTTGTGAGTTTAAACTGTTATAATTAAATATTGTTTATAGATTGGTGCAGTACTTATTGCCTTGTTTATAAACCTGATTGGATAACCAGGATTCCCCTGCTGCCAGACTATATTGTTCTGGGTCCTTCTTGGTACTGGCCGGCTTTCCTTCACACTGCCCCTGCTGGCCCAGGAGCTGGGTAATGCTTCTCGTGAGGCTGCGGACCTGTGTGGATGGTTAGCAGATGATTTAGAAAAATTCTTGCCGCTTGTGTCACAGCTAGAGCCGTGGAGGTCTGTCATAGCGCCTGCTGGCTCCTCCCCCTGAAAACAGATGCTGCCAGGGGAGTAGGCCACCGGACAAGGGCATTGCCGCCAGGCGGGGCCGAGGTTGCCGATCTTAAGATGCAGAAAGAGGAACTTCCTGGAAACGGTCTAAGCGCTCCTTCTCGGGGAGCCTACGAAACTGGCTGGCTCTCCACGGCGTCTGGTTCCCCCCCCCGTTGTGCCTACAGCAGCAGCCTCGCCACCAATGGGCTCCTCCTGTCAGGAAGGAGTATCACTATTTTATGGAGAAAACAGTGATCTTGAGTCAGAGGAGTGACAAGAAGGAAGTTCCTCAGCACTCACACGTCCCACACGTACCTCAGAGGTCACATGGTCACTGTCTGTAGCGTCCCACCACCTTCCTGTTTCTTCTTGCGGCCATTTTCGGTGTCCAGTAGGGAGCTTAACTCTGATGCTGAGTGGCACTGCTAGATTTTGGTATCCATACATCGAGTCAGGAATTAGTATATTTAACTCAGTTTCCTTAATACTCAGTATAGAGCATTTTTACCCGTTAGCGTTTATGGGTCTTCCATTATCTGTTATTGAACAATTTTTTTGGCAAGCCGTCTGTCTCACACACCCTTTGTACCCAACCATACATCCACACAGGACACTTCTTCCTTTCTCTTCCCCTATTCCAGGAAGTTCAGGAAGTGAGCACAATGCATTTATGTCGGATTATTCTTGACTGTCAGACAAAATGACATGTTATAACCCTTGTGCTTATCTTATGGTTTTCAGGTCTTGAAGCTGGGTTTCAGTATTAGGCCAAAGATTCTTGTTTCTTGATGGCTAGTGATGTGGACTGGCAGTTTTGGTGGGTTTCCTGAGAACTGGGCGAGTTGCTGCACCACAGCCTCTTGCTGGGAACTCCAGCCATTACTGCCGCGGGCTCAAGCTGTGTGGTCACCTTGCACGGAGAGGTAGGTGTAGCTGTAGGAAGTGCTGAGGCCCACATGTAGCTGTTGCATGTGTGGCTAATCTGCCCAGATGTCGGGCAGGGCGTGTTGTCACGGTGGAGTGTTGGGGGCTGAAGCACTTGGGGATGCTCACATAAACAAGTCACTCTGTTTTTCTGGAGATGCCAGTTGGTTTCTCACTTGGGGTGGACGTTGTGATAGCCAGGTTGGCGAGTGCTGTGAGCTGACGCATGTCTGGTCCCCCGCCCCCCAAATCGGGGATCGTGGAGGTTTGGCTCGGCACCACCTTGATGAATCGAGTGTCCCTGGACTTCATGTCCTGGGGCGGGGGAAGACGTGCGTGGCTTGCAAACGTAGCCGTAATTCGCCTAACACAGAGGGCTCCTCAGAGTGCGCTCAGCCAGAGAATGGTGACATTTCACAGTGTAATTGGATTAGCATCTCGCTAAGTTGCCTCCATTCACGCAATCAGGGCATGCTTCCCTGACCACGCTTGGCACTCGCGGGGCACAGGGCACGACAAACAGGACCTGATCGGGCCTGTTAGATCTTTGTGAACATAACTTGTGCTCTAATCTACTGTCAAAAAAAGTCCCGTTATGAGAAAGATTTGATTAACGGGTAAAACCACTTGCTGAAATTCCAAAGTTGCATCGCATTTATTTGTCAGCCGTTTTTTTATCCGAAGCGACATGCAAATGAGGATCAGAGAGCAGTGTCACCCAGTATCCCTGGAGCAGCTGGGGTTAAGGGCCCAAGAGTGACATCACTCACCAGCCAGCGTGACCTTCTGATCACAGGCAGAGTCCTAACCCCCGGAGGTGCACCCAGGCCTGCACACACCAGCCTATGTTCATGCTCATTTTCAATCCCGGATCACCAGGACAAGGACCCCTGAAAACGTGCAGAAGCTACAGTATAATTTGTATTTTAAGACGGGCCGATAAAGCCTTTCTGGATGAGACTTAAAGCACTTATGTAAGTCGCTCTGGCTAATAGTGTCTGCCAAATGTTATAAATGTAAATGAATCTGCTGTACTGGATAATGAGACAGTTTTGCCTTCATCTTTCCTTTTACATGCCTGACTAACTTGTTTAAAAACGTGCTCCTCCATTTCTGCAAATAACAACAAATAACGTGAGCACACAGTTTCCCTTTAGCCACCCCGACGAGTAGTGAGAGGCCTCTCTCTGCGCTGGCCCAGACCCTGCCGAGATTCGTTTGCGGAATTCTAAAGGAATGTGGGCTGGAATTCCTCCATGGAACTGCTGGGGCGGTGTAGCCATGATGTCTGTAACAGAGCTAGTGTTCCTGCTCGGAATCTAAAATGCTATAGAACCGTGTTTCCCAAGCTGGGAGGGAGCAAACACCTGGATCATCTGCGGGTCACCCAGGACCAGACTGGAAAACACTGCCATGGAAGAATGGGTCTGGACCGTGGTCAGGAGGTCAGCCTTGCCTTTTCTGTAATGGAACCCGAGGCACCCCCGCGAATCTGCTTGGAGCTGCTCTGTAAACAAATTACACTGTCCTTGCTGCAGATCTGCAAGGCTCTGGGTTATTTTAGGACTTGGGCAGAGTAATACTCGGAATAACCACTTACATGTTCCTAGGTGTGTAATGTTAGCACACATGCACTCACAATGTGGTAGTTTAAAAAAAAAAAAATTGCTCTTTGTGTCGCTTTACAGTCACAGGGTCCATCGACAGCGCTAAGCTCTGAAGTGGTCAGTACTGGCTCTTCATCCCTTGCCCGTCTCTAGCCTAATGCCTAAATGAATTTTGTTTCCTATGGGTTGCATCCTTTCTTGAGCCTCAAATTCTACTTTGCGATGCTGTAATAGTCTTGAAAGTTGTTCAGTAGACAAACCGACTCTTTGATGTGCCGTGTAGAACAGAAGACGAGGGTGTCTGAGTCCTGTGTCCATGTGGATACCATCCTGGGCTTTGAAAACAATGCGCGCTCTGTTCCGTCAGAGAACTTCAAGGACGTCTGTGAGCTCCAATGACGTAGCTAAGGGAATAACTGCAAACAGACGTGCTCATTCTTCTGGCCCTTAGAGCTTTTGGATGAATCTAAACCTCAAAATTAACTTCTTAAATGTAATAACTGCACCAGATGAATGCATTGTAAAACACCATAATGGCAGGAGAAGCTGATGGTGAAAGTGGACCAGTATGACCAGTAACAAATTAATCATCACAGCAATGAACATTGCTGGGAAGCCTGAAGACCCAGAAAGAAGCTCCATGCGCTCCAGGACTCGATGTCAACTTGACCACTCGAGATTATAATAACAATTTCAGGGTAGTTTGCAATCATTACTACTCAAACTATGGCCAACAGTTGAAAGGTAGTTCTGAACAGTGCGTTTTGGCCTAAGTTGATTGTAAGGTTTGTGGAGGAAATGCCTAGAGTGAACACATCCTTTTCATCACAGCAGTTTGAGCTGCAGTCTTTGTTTCTGTGCTTAGTTACAATACATACTGACAGGTTCACCCGGAGACACTTGGGTCTCCTCACCTTCTACTAGCAGCAGAGCAGGGCCGATAAACAGCACTCTGAGACTGCCTGTCACAAAGTGCATCTCATCTCCTAGAGCCTGTCTGTTCGGGCTGCTTGATACCACATCTATGTTAGATCAGTTTGGACATAGCTAAACGCAATCTACAAGCTCAAAAGTCAACAATTTGAAGAGACTTGTAGCTGTATAAGCTTTTTATAGTTTCTTCATTACTTGATTTTTATGAAGAATGGCGCTAATCGTTTGCAAACGGATCTATAGTTAGTTTGATTCGTTGTCTTAAAGCAAGGTTCTGGGGGAGAGAGCCCCCGCTAGTAGGGCAGGTGGTAAATCCTGGTATGCGGTACGTCAACGCAACAGAATGCATGTGCCTGCAAGACGGAGCTTGAGTTCTCCATCCATTCGCTTGTTATTGCGACACGTTTCCTGCAGGCCATTTGCTGTTGCGGCTCTTGTTTACTGATGCGTCTTTTTGAGAAGTGCTTGAGAAACTTTCCCACTGAAATGGCTAAGAAATGCCTCCAGTGGCCTGTGATGCGTTGGCCCAGCTGGTTGTGGGGGTGGGGGTGCTGCTATCTAGTTCCTGTTGCCGACAATTGAACCCTCGTGTCATGAGGTGGGCCTGGCCCCCGATAAAGCAGGGTCACGTTAGGCGTAGTGCCATGTGAGTGGCGAAATGTCCGCGGTCACCCTTGGCCCAGCGATTTCCTTACCTCCTGGTCTAAATGAGCTCACTAAGAGCTGAATCAGTGGTAGGACTGTCCCTCGACCCACCGGGGGTGCTGGCCGAGCGGAGGATGAGACTGAAAATCATCACCTTTTATGAAGTGCATCACTCACCCAAACTTAGGCCTTTTTTGGCTAGCAGCACTTAATAACAGTATTTTTGGCACTCTGCTTCAAGCTGTCTACCTACAAAATGCCACTGCAATTAGAAAATGGATCCATTCTGTTTGGTCCATTTTGATCTCATTTGTTGTACATTATGTATGTATGTATTATGCATGTATTATATTGTTTCGGTCTTTATTGTTAGCATGTGCGGTATAACTGTGTATTGTGTATATTTACTATTCCATTCGATTCTATACCTTGCCACTATGGTACTGATTTGTGGGACCATGGGAGGAGTCGTTCGCCTGCCTTTCTGTGCAGAATCCAATTCTGTGCAGCAGAACAGAAATTTGCCCTTTTATTTGCAACCCCTCAGGCATATGGCCCCCCCCCCCCCCCCATCCTTCCTCTGCCTAATCCGTGTCACTCTCCCCCCCCCCCCCGCGTTTGTCCTTATTTCTGCAGCC
>JAODKM010000108.1:988295-1015017 GCA_026780845.1 Petrocephalus sullivani | reverse complement strand
AAGTCCAAGTAGTGTAATGAGTCCATACGGCCTAATGAGCCTGATTTATGGTATTCCAAGCATATAAGTGACAGTGATTCATGTCCTGTGGGGAGACGAGAGCTTTAAATAGAGGGTCATTTGCTATGAGGAACAGGCCTGAGCATGACAGAGTGAGGAAACCTGCCACAGGCCCCAGCCAGGGCCTGTCTGATATCTGGGGCGGATTGATGCATAGGCTGTCCTGGGCTACTGCTTAGAGCCCTGGCAAAAATCTGGGCCGCTTAGTTAAATCGGCATCACCTGAGTGTCCATGCTGATGTCAGCCTAGGGTCCCCAGATAAGATAATCTATGAAGATGGTACCTGGTTATGAGAAACTTCTGAGCTCCACAGTGTGGTTATATCTGTATAAAAGGCACATGTTCATGTCTCCTAGGACTTTGGAGATTACCAAGATGGCTATTACTCTGTCCAAACAACTGAAGGGGAGCAGATTGCACAGCTGATAGCCGGCTACATCGACATCATCCTGAAGAAGGTACTGCGTGGTCCACACGGGGGCAGTATGTTTCAGGGTTATGCGTTTTTTTATGGTAGACATGTTTTTACTTGAAAAATATACTGCATATCTCTGATGGAAAAGTAAAGAGTTGGAAAAGACTGAGCAGTTGATGGCATGCACCACAGCTGGTGTGGTGGCCATTTCAGAAGAACCAGATGGTGAATTTTAATATTTGTGCAAAACTCCCAAAACCAAACCAAAGTGTGTACACTGTTGCCATTTATTTTTTGCGGGCCGGCCAAACACGACTCACACGTGGAGATGTTTATGCTTCCTGACCTCTGGATTGTATTTGTGGGATGGTTGGTCTATGAAGTGCAAACCCTCTGCTGCTCTGTCTGTGGTTCAGACTCTCGGCCCCCCCCTCCCCTCCCCGGTCTCTCATTCCAGAAAAAGAGCAAGGACCACTTTGGCTTGGAAGGAGATGAAGAATCCACGATGCTGGAAGATTCTGTGTCACCCAAAAAGTAAGTCATGTGATGCCACACTTGTGAGCGTGGCACTTGTGTTTGTGATTCGCCATTGCTGCCCTGCCGCTGTCACGTGAGTCAAGTTCCTATCTTCCGTTTTCTCGGGAGAAGTGGACCTCCCACTGGAACTTTTTTTATGAGTTATCTTCAGATGGAGCATCGATGTCTTAACTCTGTCCCCGGTGTCTTACCTTGTGCATCGATGTCCCCACTGCCACCCAGGTCCACCATTCTCCAGCAGCAGTCCAACAAGGTGAGGTCGGTGGAGACGGGCTCCGTCGCCTTACCCGCCATCATGCGTTCGGGCGGCGTCGGCCCCGAGAGCTTTCAGATGGGCTCCATGCCCCAGGCCAAGCAGCACATCACCAGCGGACAGATGCATAGGGGCCACATGCCCCCACTGGTAGGACCGCGGCCCCCAGAAGGAGACCTCAGATGCCATGTCGGCTGTGTTATTGATGTACCGAAGGTTAAGAATCCCAGCTTGGTCATAACCCTGCTTCCCACTGTTTCAGACATCTGCTCAGCAGGCCCTGACGGGCACCATCAACTCCAGCATGCAGGCCGTCCAGGCCGCCCAGGCCTCCCTGGATGAGTTCGACACCCTGCCTCCCCTGGGCACTGATGCTGTGAGTCACCCACAAACGCAGAGTGCTATCCCATTAAGAGTTAGCGCAGCATCAGCGCAATAAGGGCCACGCTAGTAGCGCTGACCGCAGCCTCTCTCCTCTCTGTGTCTGCTAGGCCTCGCAAGCATGGCGCAAGAACAAGATGGACGAGTCGAAGCACGAGATCCACTCGCAGGTGGACGCCATCACGGCAGGAACCGCATCTATGGTCAACCTTACAGCAGGTGATCTCATTGCTCCATTAATCTGCTTCACCGGGTCCAGATCATTCTTGACTCCGCACCTTGACTCCTGTCTAGGCCAAGGAAATATGTAGCTGGTTTAGTGGCTCAGGACTGTCATTGTAGTTTCACAAGTGAATGATGGGTAATGGAGTTCCTCTGCTCCTGCATAGCCCCACCCATCCCCTTGCACTGCTGAGGTTCAATTCCAAGTACCAACACAAATAAGATGCTGATTTGCTTTGAAGATCTCGCTTCACAGCTTATTTGACTGCTTGGTGGAAGTAGATTGTGATGTGCAATTTCCCTTGTTTTAAAAGTTACTGATCTTGCACAAGTCTGAAACTGCAGACTTCCAATTTTATTGCTCAAAATAGCATGTAGTACATTGTGGCTTACAGCGAGTCCTGTTTTTTTGAGATAATGATTACTTTTCAGAATTGGTAGCTAGGAAGCGTGAGTCTATATCGGTGGGAGAAAGCACTAGCATGGGAGTGCCACTGTTGTCCTGAAAGCCTCCCGTATCGCCCCCCAGGTGACCCGGCGGAGACGGACTACACAGCGGTGGGCTGTGCTGTCACCACCATCTCCTCCAACCTAACGGAGATGTCCAAGGGCGTCAAACTCCTGGCCGCTCTCATGGAGGACGAGGGTGGCACTGGGCAACAGCTTCTGGGGGCGGCCAGGAACTTGGCCTGTGCCGTGTCTGACATGTTGAAGACCGCCCAGCCGGCCAGCAGCGAGGTAGCGGCATCGCCTCAGTGGCCCTCACTGTTGGGACAGGGATGAGGGCTGGCCAGTGGGTCTCAAAGGGAACGATCTCTAAACTTTGTTGCATATTGCACTGGCAGACTAGAAGTTTGATGAGAACTTGTTGGTTCTCATCAAAGACACAGTGGTGGATGGATGGATGGATGGATGGATGGATGATGAAAAAGAAAGAAAGTAAAGACAAAGAAAGAGAAACTTTTTATTAATCCTGAAGGAAATTGCAGGAGACGGGGGGGGGGGGAAACGGAAACGTTAGTAGAAATGATTCATCACAATTCTTGCACTACTGTGTTAAAAAGTTATAAAAGCACGACAAACAAAAAATGCGACAAAAACGTTGACAGAGTTACTGTAAGAGCCACTACTTCCCATGACACCAGAAGTAAAAGGATTAGTTTAAGAAAAAAAAAGTGTAGTTCTTCCGCGGCCATGAGTATCTCTGCGTCAGCCTGACAGCAGTGCTGTCATCCGTGGGCGGTCGATGTTTGCTTCGGCACTGAATGTCTTGATCGGTTGCTCTCCACAGCCTCGTCAGAACCTCCTCCAAGCTGCCGGCAACGTGGGCCAGGCCAGCGGGGAGCTGCTGCAGCAGATAGGCGAGAGCGACACAGACCCCCGATTCCAGGTAGGCCACGTGCCCCTTCCTGTTGGCTGCCAGAGGGGGCACTTTTCTCTATGCGGGACGGTTGTAGGCGCGTGCCATCGTGACCAGGGCTGGAACTTCAGCTTATTCTCTTGCCAGATGCAAGTAATTTACATGAAGGGGGAGTACAAAAAAACTGATCACTAACCCCCTGGCAAGTTAAAGGAAATGTGCATTTCTTACTGAATTAGCTCAGTTTGCCAGTAGCAGAAATTCATAACTTTCAACCCTGGTCTTGTTGGCAGCACTTTTAAGAAGATACACCTGTACAGTTGAGTACTGTAAATAAAAGCCTTACTTTGTCAGTAATGATTTCAGGATGTGATGTGGTGTAGCACGTGTGTAACTGATGTCCTCTCTGTGATTGCACTGTCCAGCTTTTAGGTAAAGGATCTTTCAGGGGTACGAGGCGGACGACCCCCCCTTTTAGTCACGTGATGGTAACACGAAACCCTCGAGAGCTCGGCAAATGATTCTCAGTAGCCAATCACACTAATGGGGCGACGATCCAAAGTAGTAATTCTACATCTGATCAACTCCATTCACTAATATAGCAAGAATTCACTCATGCTGCTCTCAAAAGACAGCCTGCCCAGGTCACTCCCGGCAGTTTGTCCTGGATGCAGGTGTTCGATTGCAGTCATCTGTTTACTTTGGGGTCTGTTTCTGATGTCCTCAGGTACTCTGAAATTTAAATTTTAAATCGTGAACAAAAAATTTGTCAATAGGATCAGTACCATTCTTATATGGAAGAGAAACCTGGAGATTTGTGACAGACAGCAGACAAAAGTGAGAGAAATATGGTCGCTGGAAAAACATTTTAAGGTGTGGGGATTTGGTTTGTTGACTGGGGGCCCAAAAAACAGCAATCTGGGAAAGGTACGAAAGAGAAACATGTGGTCAGGCTGTTGTACGAAAGTAGGGTGTGTGTATATTCTACAAGGCACATTTGAGCATGATTAGCAGCAAATTAAAAGGAATTCTGCAACCAGATGATATTCCAGCTGAGGAATTCTATGAGGAGAATGAATTCTGAAGGTTCCAGAGGGTTGGGGTGTGAAGGAGACAGTGCATCAAGGACAGTGGAGTGGAGGGCAAATCTGGCCTCTAGCTGGAAATATAGAGTAGGGAGGGGGGAGGATGCAGGATGAACAATCAGTGGGATGCTGAGTTTCTGTGTTTGTGTCACTTATGTCACATCATCTAGGTAAGGAGCTGTATTTACTTCCTGCCTTGTGGTACCTGAGAATATACAGAAGCAAACCCTTTAACAACGGTTTGGAGTTGTCCTAACAAGACTTGTAATTCAGTTCACGGTGGTCTTCTGTCCCTTCTGTGATGTCCAACCCCAAAACCAAATGGTCCACCACACGCCTTCCCATGACATTCCCAGAAGTGCCCATCTCCAGCCACGATGCAGTTGGTGTTCCTCTGTTGCCAGTGGAATGTTTAAGTCTGCCTGTGGTCTCTCAGCACACTAGACCCTGTTCCTGCAAGGACCTGATGTCCAGCAGTGGCAGATGTTCCCCTACACTAGTTGGTGCAAATGATCTCACTTGGCACTGTATTGCATAGTTTGTAAAGCTGATTCCTCTATAACTAAATCATCATAAGGAGCAGGTCATTTGTAAGAGCGAACTTCAGAGGAGCTTCACCTAGACAGCAGTGGAAGGCAGAAGTGATGATGGTATCCATCTCAAACTCAGCTTGTGATCCAGTTTCTACAGACTGGATTATGTCCGATATGTCAGTAAACCACAGCTTTTGGTGCATGAGAACCCTGGCGTACCACATCACAAGGGTACTGGAGATGTTTTAAGAGCTCGTAGATGAATGCAGCCTTTGTCACCACTAATAGGCCCACTCTGCGGCTTCATCCTGAAGCCCTGGGGTAGATGTCCCTAGACATTAACTGCCAGAGTCATTTTGTTACTGTAAGTGGAGTCGACTTTCTTAAGCATCTATGACTAGCATGCGCTGCCTAGTGAACTTTTCTGTCCATTAACTGGCTTCAAGTTTTCTTATATAGCGAGTGAGAATTGCAGTGTCTCTGCATTTTTCTCCCTTTACTGTGATGTATGAATCGTTCAAATTATTGCTTTTGTGCCACCTGTGGGTCCCTAAGGACAGGATTGGGTAACAATGATGCAAGGGAAGCCAGAATGAAAGGATCTTCGCGATAACTGAGGCTTAGCTCTTTCTGGGACAGTCAGGTTAAATGGCTGGTATTTTGTGTTATACATGTTTCATCTTGTCGGGATGTTCAGGTGAACGCCAGTGTAGTTAGATGTCTGTCTGTTTGTGATATCTCATCCAGGGAGAAACCTTGTGCATATACCCTTGTGGGTGGTTGCTTCGGTTAAAGGTGTAAACTACTAAATGCTAAAATGACTTTGGCAGTGGAGTTTATATGGTGTAGGGATTTGAGTTTGTTGTAATCTATCCATTAGCCAGCTAGGGGTTAGCGCACAGTTCGGTATACCCCCAATATCTATGTCGTAGCTGCATCCTGGGTTTTAGATGAGTGGGTGTTATAATCCGAAAGAAATAAGCTGGCTGGGGGATAGACTTGGATTCTTCTGTAAGATTCCTGTAAGCCATATTATTAAAAGTCAGTTATTAAAAACGGCAATGCTGATAATATGTTATAACAGTAGATGTGGGAAAATATAATTTAGATGTTATAGTGCTTAAGGGTGCCTACAAGTATTGAAATAGAGAAATACTGAGGTCGTTTTTGTAGTTGTCACTTTTGGGACTGGTTTTAGCTAACAAGCTACTTAAACTGTCTGTATTCTCTCTCTTTTTTTTTTTTTTGTTTTGTTGGTAATTTATGTTGTGGGGGAGTAAACATATTATTATGGGAACAAAGTGCGAATCCCCGGAGATGAACAGAAATGTTCAGGCATCTGAGGAATTTAGAGGGCCAAGCACGGAATGTGGGGGCGTTTCAGCTTTTTTGGGTTTGTTTTTCTTAAGGGAAGTGGCTTTTCCCTGACCCCGTTTTTCCTGCACCCATCTGAAATGAGTGTTTTATATTGGCCCTGCCAAATTCAGGCTGGAGACCCCTGTGTTCTTGAGTGGCGGAAGATGCTACTTTAGTGTCAGTGATGCTAACTGCTGACTTGCAGGGGTACCCACGCCTTATTTGTGGATGATTTCTGGAAATTCCCTTTTTTAAACTAAAGGGAAGAGTATGTTTACTCTGTTTTTGTGGTGAATGAAGGACAAAGAGAAATTGTGCTTCACGTCAATGTTTATGCCAGGGGATGTTGCTTTTTTCAGAATTAAAGAATTATTTTCATTCTCGAAGGACAGCAGACCCATTTTAAGATTCTTCCTGAATGTTTCCGGATGGAATTGTAAAAACGAATGACTGCGCACTGAATCTGATACTTTAAGACTTTCTATTCCGGAGGCCGCTGAGACCCCAAGCTGTTGAAAGTTACTGTGAGTCCCTCAGAGTTAGCTTAGCGTTAGCTTAACGGTAGCGTGGCTTAATGGTAGCTTAGCATTAGCTTAGCGGTCGTGGCTTTCGTCTGATATTTTTGTAGAAACCCTCCTTGGTGTCTTTAGTTTGTGGGTGTGGTAATAAATGTACCGAAACAGCCAGCATCATTGCTACTGTCCCCTCAGAAGGCCTGGTCAGGTGTGATGCTTTCAGAATCACGTCAGGTAGTCGCAGCTTCACGGTAAGCGCTGCAGGAACATGGGGCCCGTAGGCACTTTACTTCCTTCCATCTGAGCGCCCAGCAGAGGGGCTCATCATTCACCCCGATAATCCTGCCATCCATATATCCAATCACAACCCCACTACTCATTACAGATTTCCTTTCTGATTAGAACTCACCTGCTTATGAAATCCACATGTTCGGTCCCTCACCTTAATTAAATGTACCTTAATTAAAAGATGATCCATTTAATTTGAATCTGTCCACTGAGATTCAGTTGGACCTACTTATAACTGGCTGTGGGGTGGGGGGGGGGCAACGAAACACTTCCTAAAATCTCACACTGTTGAGGGGGAACTGCATGGCAGCTCGCTTCCTCTTCTACTTCACGTAATACCATCTGTGTCGCACCACAGTCTCTCAGCCTACTGACCACTTTGCTCTCCCTCCCTCCCCCTCTCCCCCTCTTTTGCTCACTCACTCTCTCCATCTCTCTCTCATACCCTTCTTTCTCTCTTTCAATCTCCCTTTCTCATTTTTTTTTTGCTCGCCCCTTCTCTTTCTTTCCCCTTCCTTCTCGTTCCTCTCCTTCTCTTCTCCCTCCCTCTCTCTCCCTCTCTCCCTCCACCTCCCAGGACATGCTGATGCAGCTGGCCAAAGCTGTGGCCAACGCCGCCGCAGCCCTCGTGCTCAAGGCCAAGAACGTGGCCCAGAAGGCAGAGGACTCCGCCCTGCAGAACCGCGTGATCGCCGCCGCCACCCAGTGTGCCCTGTCCACCTCTCAGCTGGTGGCCTGCACCCGGGTAAGGCTGCCCCCTGTGTCCAGGACGGCCCCTTTTGGGGGGGGGGGGGGTACCTGTCATTAGATGCATGGGGGTATGTGGGAGGATGAGATTGCCATCATTTCCCAATCGCCAAACATGCACTTGTGCGCAATTTGTTAATGGCGTCACTATTTTCATTTTATTTACCATCATAAATAAGGGCTTTTTTTGTTGCTAGTCTTTATTAGAGAATATAATCTCTGGAGGTTTATTGATTAATGAGTGGAGGATGATGCCCCCTCCTCCCCCAGGTGGTGGCCCCCACCATCAGCTCACCTGTGTGCCAGGAGCAGCTGATTGAGGCGGGCAAATTGGTGGCCAAGTCGGTGGAGGGCTGTGTGGAGGCATCGCAAGCCGCCACTAGTGATGAGCAGCTGCTGAAGCAAGTGGGCGTGGCCGCCACAGGCGTGACCCATGCCCTCAACGAGCTGCTGCAGCACATCAAGCAGTATGCCACCGGGGGGCAGCCCATTGGCCGGCACGGCGAGGCCACCGACCGCATCCTGGACGTCACCGAGAACATCTTCAGCTCCATGGGTGATGCAGGTGAGGCGGGTTGCCGTGGCAACAGCTGCGAAGACAGGGATGAGGTGCTCCATGTATCTGTGCCACTGACACCCCTCTCCGTGTGCACAGGTGAGATGGTCCGGCAGGCTCGCATCCTCGCTCAGGCCACCTCTGACCTGGTCAACGCCATCAAGGCTGACGCAGAGGGAGAGTCAGACCTGGAGAACTCCCGCAAGCTGCTCTCTGCTGCCAAGCTGCTGGCCGACGCCACAGCGAAGATGGTGGAAGCCGCCAAGGTTTGCCATGACTCTGACACACAACCGCGGCTCTATGCTGATGATGTAATCGGTGCGGGACAGCAGCCGCTGAAACTGCTGTCAGTATTTTTGGGTGCATTCTGACTGCCTGTTTCCGTGGTTAAAGGGCGCGGCGGCCAACCCCGACAGCGAGGAGCAGCAGCAGAAGCTACGGGAGGCGGCAGAAGGCCTGCGCATGGCCACCAATGCCGCAGCGCAGAATGCAATCAAGAAGAGGCTGGTCAACAAGCTGGAGGTGCGGTCCTCGGCATTGTCACCGTCGCTAGGATGCTCGAGGGGCCCATGGGGGGGGGGGCTCGGGGCTCGGGGACTGGGCGGCCTCCTGACGATGGGGGAAAAGTCACGTCATGGTGGAGAGGAGCTGGGCGTTGGCTCACAGCATGAAATGAAGATGTGGTAATCCAGAGTCACAGACCGGCAGATCCCAGGAGCACAAGGAAAAACATTCAGTGCAGAATCTGGGCAAGTCTCTGCATGCAGGGCTGCCTTTCACAGTGCCTGAAGGACCCGACATGGCTTACCTTAGCTCGTCGCTTCGAATTTGGGCTGTGTGTTTTGTCTGAGTCCCCTTGTTCACATTTGGGTCGACAAGTGGTCGGTCTTGAGGGCAGACCTGGGAATCTGAAAGGGCAGGCTCTTCCAGACGTGACCCTCTGGGTTGTCGTCAGGAACGTCTAATGTGTGAACGAGCTTCGCCAGTTCACGGCGGGGAGTTTGTAAAAGCTGGAGCCGCTGGAGCTCCTCTGCTTCTTTGTTAGTTTCTTTAGCTGTTGGCCATGCAGAGGCTGAAATACGTGTCCAGGCGGGTTGCACAGACCCTACAGCCTTGCAACCTTGCCTCTTTCTTGTTTATGCTTCAGGACAATGTTCTGTTGACTAGAGAGCTTAAGCAGTTCATCTGGGATGATATTAAACAAAGGGAGAGCATGGCTCTTTGTCCCGATATTGTAATGTGGATGGTGTGTAGCACAGCAGGGTAGAGAGTTTTCTTTGTATCCATACGGTTGTTGGTTCTAATCCTGTGGCTTATCACCGTTGAGCACTTTGAATAAGGCCCTTAAACCAAAATGCTCCCAGGACAACATGGCTTTTTGGCCGCTGAGAGGCGGTTTGAGTAATGATTATTATTTGAAATAACAAGCAAAATAGTCATCCCAGTATCCAGAGAGCATGCTTTAATAGCTATTATTCTCCCCAATCAAGGGAAAGAAATGCTCATCATTTTGCCAATTTATAATACAACTTAACTGGGTAAAAATTATGATGAATTACTGCAAAGGTGTGTGCAGTTTGTTAAATGTGATTTAGTTGCTCCTGCGAGATCTCATGTACAGGCTTTGGTACCAGAGGGTTGGTTGGTTAAGCACCTTACCCTGAGCGGATCCTGTTGATTAAATTCTCCTAGAGTACTCTCACTAACCACCCCCATTGGGTGATCCTAAGGCCTCTGGGAAGGGTCAGATAATCCGTCTGAAAGTTATGTGTGTGGTTATGTGAGTTTTTAGCAGTGAGTGGAAAGGGGTGACTGCTGCCTAGTTAGTGGCTAGTTTCCTGCACTTGTAATGCAGGGATTGTTAGTTACATGATCACACCCAACCGTCAGCGGCGTTGTCAGGGATGTCACCATGTCGGACTCCCCTCTCCCCCCGGGATAGATCAGCGCACCCCCACCAAAGGCATTTTTTCATCTTCTCCGCAGAACGCAGCCAAGCAGGCAGCTGCCGCAGCCACGCAGACCATCGCAGCGGCTCAGCATGCAGCCTCATCCAACAAGAACCCAGCCGCACAGCAGCAGCTGGTGCAGAGCTGCAAGGTGAGAGAGACCTGGCTGCGTTACCCGCATCCGGGTCACCCTGAGGTCCCCCTTCCCTACACAGTTTTTTCTTTCTTACTAATTTCAATTTTTCTTACATTTTTTTCTGAATTTTTGTTAATTGCTGAGTCTTTGTTTTTCTTTTACTCATAATTTTACATTGTGTGTGTGCGCACACGCGCGTGCGCACACGGTCATATCTAGTGCTTTTGTTTCACTTCCTTTTATGGCCTGCAGATGATCACTGATGCACAACGCACAAGACAAATCCATTTCACTTTGCAGTTTTTCGAATATTTGCTCTGGAATATGTGTGTTGTTAAACTGGGAGAGTGTTTGGTGTTTTCTTTTAAGGTGTAGCCTTGAGGATGTTACCTGTATGTAAGGTATGCTCAATGGGCTGCACGCAGAGGCCTGGGGAAGCTTAGGGGGAACTGCAATCTGCAGTGACCCCTAGAGGGCGGTCGGGGAAGCGGATGCAGTCTGACATGTCCGCTGTATGTACGGCAGGTGGTTGCAGACCAGATTCCCATGCTGGTCCAGGGGGTGCGAGGCAGCCAGTCGCAGCCGGATAGCCCCAGCGCCCAGCTGGCCCTCATCGGAGCAAGCCAGAACTTTCTGCAGGTGGGGGGGACACACCGGCGTGCTGAACCCACACTCCATATGGGGCAGCTGATGCTAGAAGACAAGCTGCTGCTTTATATTATTAACCTTCAATATAATATCTAGTATATAACAATTTTAATGTTTAAGTTTTAAAGTAAAATGCTGTATATCATGGTAACGAATGCCCCCCGCCCCCCAGCCTGGAGCGAAGATGGTGACAGCCGCCAAGGCCACCGTGCCGACCATCAGTGACCAGGCGTCAGCCATGCAGCTCAGCCAGTGCGCCAAGAACCTGGCCTCCGCCCTCGGCGAGCTGCGTACCGCCGCTCAAAGGGTGAGGCACCCCCCCGAACTTGTCCACTAGGGAAACCTGTGCTAAGGTCCCCTACATCCATGTCTGCAAATCATAGCCTGTGGATTTCTACATCAGGTCTGTGAACAGGGAACGTTGCCTTATGTCAGACTGGGACGACTTTGCAGCTCCTAGGAGTTTTACTTACACAAAAACATTCTGAAGGCAGAACAAATGACCGGTTCAGAGTTTACCAATTACCCGATTGGTAATCTAATTAGTTATTTTATTGAACCAGTCATTTTTCGTTCTGCCTTAAGAACATTTTTGCATGAGTAAAACTCCCCCAAGGTCACTTTTGCTATTACTTTGTCATGAAGAAGGTGGTGAATCTTTGAACAGCGGGGAGACCAGACCAGCCAGGTTCACTCTAGTTTTCATTTGTGAAAGAAGACTCAGAGTAAAGAATGACCACTGGAGAAGTAAAGTAACGTCGCTTAAAAGCAGCAGACATGATTGCAATCAGATCAGTAACCTTACGGGTAGCTGCAGCCTCTCACCCAGAGCCGTGACCTCGAGTTTGGGGGCGAGGTGTCAACTTCCGGTTCCCAAGCGCGCTTATCAAAATAGCCGGCAGACGCGGCATGTGCCTGAAGGCCCTGCTTTGCGAACCTAAGCTGCGCTCCACATTTCCTGTTATGTGTGTGAACCCCCCCTCCCCCCCACAGGCACAGGAAGCATGTGGCCCCCTGGAGATCGACAGCGCCCTCACTGTGGTGCGTGGCCTGGAGAGGGACATGCAGGAGGCCAAGGCATCGGCTGCAGAAGGGAAGCTTCGGCCGCTGCCTGGGGAGACGGTGAGAATGCCAGCATCTGCCCTCGCAAGCAATCGCTCCCATGCCCCCCCCCCAGCACACCTGGCCCCAACCACAAGCCCTTTGTGTGGGCGAGCATGCAGGTCTGCTCTCAAGAGCGATGCAGGAGCGCGTGTGTTTTGATCTGCAAACTCAGGCCGCGGCCCTGCACAAGGTCTCACTGTGCTTTTGCAGCATATCTTGCAAGTAGTGAGAAACAAACTGCATGAAACTGGGGACACACCACGGCAAAGGTGAAAAACTAGCGCCAATCAAAGCCGACAACTGACCATTATTTCACTTAAATCGGTCACAACAGCGGACGGATACAGACCCTAATCCAACACTACCGCGCACACTGACGCAACAGGCAGACACCGACTCGCTGACAGCCCAACAGCTTTTCACCCCTGAAAATCCCAAGCTTAACTTTCTCTCCGTTATCTGCTTTGTTTTATAATCGATGCCCCGACAGGAGTTTCCTTAAGGTGTTTGTTTGGATTTCGGCTGGACAGGATGTTCCTTCTTAGTACGGTTGCTTTAAAAACGCCCATCCGCTCTATAATGTTGGTGAGGTTCTCTTGTGTGGATCTGAAATCCACATTGATTGATGCGGCTGTCTCTCTCCCTCTCCCTCTCTCTCTCCCTCCCTCTCTCTCTCTCTCTCTCTCTCTCTCTCCTGCCACCACAAAGCTGGAGAAGTGTTCCCAGGAACTGGGCACCAGCACCAAGGCCGTCAGCTCCGCCATCGCCCAGCTGCTGAGCGAGGCTACCCAGGGCAATGAGAATTACACTGGTAACGTGCTACGCCCTTGCGCCATACACACAGTCGCACAGAGACGCATGTGCCAGTGTAGGGTGTTAAATGTCAATGACTGCTTATATGAAGCGTTGAGATGGGTTCTGTCAGGTGGGTTTATGATTAGGGCTGATCAGTGCTGCCCTCTGCCTGCGGCATCACGCATTGCACTCTTCCCCTAGGCATGGCAGCACGTGATGTGGCCCAGGCACTGCGCTCACTGGCCTCAGCTGCCCGTGGCGTGGCCGCCAACACTGCCGACCCCCAGGCTCGCAACGCCATGCTGGACTGCGCCAGCGACGTCATGGACAAGTCTGCCAACCTCATCGAGGAGACCAAGAGGGCCATCGCCAAGCCTGGCGACCCTGACAGCCAGCAGAGGCTGGCCCAGGTTGGTCACCGCCTTCTAGCACTAGAGGGCGCCAATGCTGCTTGTGGTTGTCATTTAATTTCAGGTGGAAATCAGTGATTCTCTCATTTTCACTAAAAAGCAAGCTGAGTTTTTTTTGAATGTGAAAGAAAAGAATTGCTTCAGGTCTCTTTTTCTATTGGTCATCTGTGGAAAGCTGAGAGCTGAAACTACTGCCACATCAGAGCTGACAGTTTGGAGATGTGGGGGGTGTACTTTTCAAAATGCCTCTCCAAGGATGGTATCACTTAGCGTGCAGGAAGTTGGGAATCCTGCTCAGTTGTCACCCAGCAAATTTCTTCTCTAACACAGCTTCTCCTGCTTTTTCTTGAGAAATTTTAGGACATCCCAATATGCCCCGTCTTACTAACTTTCACCCTTTTTCATCTTGGTGACCGTCAGTTTGTTGTTTGCCAGAGTGCTGAATTCGTGCATTTAAAGGGGAGTTGGTGGGACTTCCCCTTTAAGGGCCCTGTCTTGTGCATTTAGGTGGCAAAGGCCGTGTCCCAGGCCCTGAACAGAAGTGTGAACTGCTTGCCCGGGCAGCGGGATGTGGACAACGCCATCAGAGCGGTCGGCGAGGCCAGCAAGAAGCTCTTGGCTGATTCGGTGGGTGGAGTCTAAAATCTCTAAACCTGATTTTGAGTGAATCCCTCTGAACAGATTGTGTGAGTTACGATCCTAATTTCAGCCATTCACTGTGGTTAAGGACCCCGCTAGGGCTGTTTTTTTGGGTGGTTCTAGACTTACTCTAGGGCACTTGTACAATGGAGCAGTAATCAATGACTATGACTCGGCAACCAGTCTTATCCGCAGAGGGCCGTTGTGTATGCAGATTTTCGCTGCAACTCAAGATTACTAATTAGAGGACTGATTGTCTGAAGAGTCCTCACACCTGGGTTTGAGCAGCTGACGTAAAAAGGTTATCCTGAAAACCTGCATACACAACTGCTCTTTGCTAATAAGATTGGACACTTCTGCCCTAAGGGTTGTTCACAACGAACAAAGGATTATCCCTTGCAATGGTGCGCTTACAATTGCAGTGAGGTCTGTTTTTACACGCAATATTATGGTCCCTGAAGGACAGGTATCACAATATCATAATTGTGGTACTTCACTGTACCAGAACTGTGAAAGTACAGGTGAGTGGCAAAATACCCAGAGTGAGCTACAGTTGCCTGCATCTGCTATGCTAATCAGCTGCTGTTTTCATCCTATAAGAGATTACAACTCGGTCAAAACTTAATGGGGATCCTGTCCTTCACCCTGCCCCCAACTCAGTTTCCTGCGAGTGGGAAGAGCTTTCAAGAAGCGCAGGCCAGCCTGAACCAGGCCGCCGTCAACCTGAATCAGTCTGCCAACGAGCTGGTCCAGGCCTCCCGCGGCACCACCCAGGACCTGGCCCAGGCTACCGGCAAGTTCGGCAAAGGCTTCAGCGAGTTCCTGGAGGCCGGCGTGGACATGGCTGGGCAGTCACAGGTACTGCGTGTGAAATACGCTACACGAGGCCCATCGTGATGTTATTCTTCAGAACCGGCTCCTTCCCGATGTTCACGCTATGTCTTCTCTGCAAGCTTTCAAATTTACTAAATTTTCTTCTTTCTCTGAAGTCCAAGGAGGACCAAGCTCAAGTCGTCACCAATCTCAAGACCATCTCCATGTCATCCAGCAAACTCCTGCTGGCAGCCAAGGCCTTGTCCACTGACCCCAACGCCCCCAACCTGAAGAACCAACTAGCGGCGGCAGCTCGGTAAGACCATGTTTACATCATCAACATGTGCGTCAACAGGTGCCTTATCGCGTCAACAGGTGCCTTATCGCATCAACAGGTGCCTTATCGCAACTCACTTTGTGTAAGAGTCCATTTTAAGATCCTTGGGTGATCATACGCAGTGCATAGGGTAAATGTGACATGTTTGCTAATGCAGTGACGGGGCCGGTTTGTTGGGTCTGGGGCCCCACTAAAAAAGTCACTTTGTGGCCCCCCCTCCCCCTTGACTGACTGCTGACTGTTTGTGGCCAACAGGGGGCTCTCAAGCATCAACTGTTAGTTTGCACTGGTGGTAAACACCTGCCGTTATGGCATGAAGTTCAACCTTGCTCTATGTAAGGGTCAGTTTTAAAGCTCCGATGAGTGCAGCATACGGCTCTGTGGGGTTGTGGCCCTAATCAGAAGGTTGCAAGTTCAACCTTCTGATCATTTCCTTACTAAGTTCTTGAACAAGGTTCTCGATCCCCAAAAGTGCTCCAGGGGCACCAGTAAACAGCTGACCCTCTGCTGTACCCACAAGCTTTGCTGTCACTTGTGTATGTGGGGCTCAGTGGGTTAGGACCCAGTACCTGTGATCGGATGATCACTGGTTCAAATCCCAGGGTCGGTGGAGTGATTTCACCATGGGGCCCTTGAGCAAGACCATTAAAGCAAGACTTCCCTCCCCCTCAACTGCTCTAGGGACTGGCTGCTTTCTCAGGGTATATCTGTTTGAGTAACAGCATTTGGTGAATAAAAATGTAAGGAAAAAAAGCTGTAGTGTACCTGGATGTACAAGGATTTGTGGAAACCAAAGATTCCTATATTCCTGTACTCATACTTATCCGAATGGCAGTGGAGTTTCAGTATCATTGTTACGATGAACTGTAGCTACTCTCTGCTGATTCTGTGAGGTGCACACATTGGTGGGGGGGGGGGACTCGGAGGTGAGAGCGGCTCTGCCTCTGACACACACGGACCCTGCCCGCCGCGATGAATTAGCATGCATTACATAACCCCCCTGCTCCCCTCTGTACTCCCGAGCTGGGCAGCGTGTGGGAATCCACCGCTGTTGCATAATGCAGACATTCGGCTTATATAAAAAGCGGGAGAGTAGCAGCCGCTACCCGGCACCGGCATCCGGAGCCTCCCGCGGTGCCCCTGTGCAATGGCAGACAAACCCACCTACGCACTGTTCCCGGGGTACCACGTGGAGCACGGGTGTGGGGGGCGCACAGTTTTCGGGGTTCCCGTGCCCCGCCCCAGGCATCGGCGTACGGGTGGAATGTCCGAGGCGGCGGCTCCCAGAATGCCGAGCTGCCGTGCTGCGAGTGGGCGAGCTGCAATTAGCGGCGGCTAGCGCACCATCTCTCTGCCTGTGCCGCTCTGACGTTCCTGCTTCCACTCTCACTCTCTCTCTCTCTCTCCGTCTGCCCCTCTGTGTGTGTGTGTGTGTGTGTGTGTGTGTGTGTGTGCGCGCGCTCGCATGTGTATGTACGTGTACACAGCGCCGTCACCGACAGCATCAACCAGCTCATCACCATGTGCACTCAGCAGGCCCCCGGGCAGAAGGAGTGTGACAACGCACTCCGGGAGCTGGAGGTACCTGCTTGCTACCGTTTCCCTCAGGGTGGAGGGGCTTTGGGGGGGGGGGTGGTGGTGGTCTGTGGGGGGGGGCAATGGTATTTCAGGTCTTTCCACGCTGCCGTCGGGGATCGTGGTCTTCCGTTATGGGCTGAAGTTTCGGGGAGAAGCTTCATATCGCAGCATCAGGGATTTAAGAACAAAGACGTAAACCTAGACTCCTGATTGGTTTACTCTGTACTGTTTATTTCTGGTGTTTTGTAAAGTTATTATTTAGCGTTTGCATGACCCAGTGGAATAAAGTGTGAGTTCAAGTTATAGGGTATTGTATTATTTCATTGTTTTGAGTCACTTTTGCTGTGGTTGGAAGGGGAAAATGTCTTTATCTGATAACAGCAGAATGTAGGTAGTGGGTGGAGATGAAGTGAATTATTTATGACTGCAGGTCCGCTTACATGATTTGGGGTCTAATTGGTTGGTTGTGCTACCTTAGGGTCAAGTGGGTAACGTTTTGCTGCCTTGAGGGCGTGAGCGCCTTGAGGTGCAGGTCCTGTGATAGATAGGGGATGTTTTCCTCTCTCTGTACCTGTAAGCGAGCCACCGTCTCCTTTCAGACTGTGAGAGGGATGTTGGAAAACCCCACTGAGGCAGTCAACGACATGTCCTATTTCGACTGCATCGACAGCGTCATGGAGAACTCCAAGGTACCTTAGAGCGACAGAGAGCATTCCATAATGAATCTGTTCTTCTTAAACTCAAAGATCGATTTCAAGTTCTTTATCTAACAGTCTGTTTTTGAAACAAATACCTGCATACCCAGCGTCACCACAAAGGCGTTTTATTATTGTAATTCTGTTGACAATTGGCTGTTCTCTCAGAAGTCATGAATATGTTTCTTTAGTTTTAAACTTGGGTACGGAAACTCGAGGATGAGCAGGTGGCCGACACATACGACGTCTTTTGTCCGTCTCCAGGTGTTGGGAGAAGCCATGGCTGGAATTTCCCACAATGCCAAGAGCAGCAACCTGCCAGAGTTCGGGGACTCTGTCAGTTCTGCTTCCAAAGCCTTGTGCGGGCTCACCGAAGCCGCCTCTCAGGTACCTCAGACCGGGCCGGAGCTGCTACACAAAGCAGCTGTCATAAATCAGTATATCTGCGTGTTCATTTTTAATCCCACCACCACCGTGGATTGAGCCATTAAGAGAAGTTCTCCAGCGTCTGCGTCCCAGAGTGTTTAGTCAGAGTCCAGTACTCACTTCTAGCAGATGGTTCTCCACGAGCTGTCTCCACACCATATTTGCACGTGTTTGCACAAAGCCTCATTAGTCATGCACCGGATTGTAATTAAGATGTCTTAACTCTCAGCTTTTTTTTTTTAACAAAGACGCTTTCTAGACTGGCAGTGGTGCCCACGCTTATATTCACATTCAAACAAATTATGAAATGCCTGGAGACTCGGTGTACCGAATGGATGTTTTGTTTATTATTATTATTATTTTTTTTAAACGTTCAGGTTGTGAGCCATGTTTGTCTTTGTGAGATGAAGGAATATGCAATCCATCACGCATACACTCAGTGCAGTGTGCAGTGAAATGCTTGGTTGCCTAGCTCCAAGACATCAGCAGCCAAATGTAAAGAGACAAACATCAAACAATAATCATAAACACCATAATTAGTATGCAGAATTACAGAAAAGTGACGGGTGTGAATAGTAATAGTGTGAAGAGTCTGATGAATTAGTCTATTTCCATATTTGAGCTTCAGAGTGGGAATATTGGTTGGGCTGGACACATAGATGTTGAGCAGCCTGTAGTGGACCATTGGTGATGCATGGGTCTTATACACTGTCCTCATCAAGGAATCGAATCAAATTTCTTGCTGTAATAGGTTTTCCACCTTGATTGCGGCATTTCGGTTACCCTGCTTTGATCTCCAACAGGCCGCCTACTTGGTCGGCGTCTCAGACCCCAACAGCCATGCGGGCCAGAAGGGGCTGGTGGATCCGGCCCAGTTCGCCCGAGCCAACCAGGCCATACAGATGGCCTGCCAGAACTTGGTGGACCCGGCCTGTACGCAGTCCCAGGTAGGCCTCCGGGGGGCAATGACTGCTGTTAACAGACATGTGATGTTCATTATTCACACAAGTTACATGGTTTGTTTTTGAGCTTTTTACTCCTTACTAATACCTAGCGGTGTTTCTGGTTTGCAGCTTGGCTCTAAATACACAACACTATGAATAACAAATGTTTCCCCCTAAAAAACCTAACCTGAAATGCATTATCAGCAGTGTTGGGGACGTTACTCACAAAGTAATACATTTCAGAAAAGTTCAGGTCCAGACAAAGGTGTGGTTTTCAACCAACCAGTTGAGTATTAAGAGTTGCAGTCAGAAAGCGCTGAACTGGTTTATTAAAACAAAACCTTGGTCTGAATTTGTGCTTTCTGGACCTGAACTTGTTTGTAATGGATTTCTTTTGCGAGTAACTTCCCCAGCACTGATTATCAGAAGTTGCATCTAATCTGCTTGAGTTGTGTAATTTTTAGGGTTACTTAATTTTGCGAACATTTTCATGGTTGTGATTGACTCGAAGCGGGCAAAAAATGAGGCACATTACAAATGTACAGCTGAGAAGGGGCTGACTAGGAGCCTAAGTGCAGCTAGGCTGAGTTACCAATGAATGACTGTGTACTGCTGAGTGGAGTACGAGCTGCGTGACACCATTGAAACCGCATGGATCAATGAACGATTCTAATCCATAGACAAAATGCTACAATCGGAGCGTTGAGGAAATGCAGGGTGTTGTAGGGTAGTAGAACAGGTGGCTTTGGAGGGGTTTTCTGAAGGCTGAGAGGGAATCTGATGACTGGGTGGGCTGGGAGGAGCTTCAGTTTCCCCGATCTGCCTGTTCCATGATGACGTGATTAGTGCTGTTTATCAGTTAGATTCATTCATTTTTTTTAATAAAATATCTCTGCTCCTTAGGTTCTTTCCGCAGCCACTATTGTTGCCAAACACACGTCAGCCCTCTGCAATGCCTGCCGTCTTGCCTCCTCGAAAACATCCAATCCTGTTGCTAAGCGACAGTTTGTCCAGTCCGCCAAGGAGGTGGCTAACAGCACGGCTAATCTCGTCAAGTCTATCAAGGTGAGCGGCCGGCGAGATTTTAGTCTGCGGCGTTTCTCTGCGCGCCGATGTCCTTGGTGCAGCATTGGTGTTTAAGCTCCTGCCACAAAATGATGATGTTGTTCCCAGGCCCTGGACGGAGCGTTTAACCAGGAGAATCGTGAGAAGTGCAGGGCAGCCACTGGACCCCTGATTGAGGCAGTGGACAACCTAACTGCCTTCGCCTCTAACCCCGAGTTTGCCAGCATCCCAGCCCAGATAAGCCCGGAGGTATGAAGTATAACCCAGTACATGGAGAACAGGACAGGAACATGGAGGGAGCATCAGAGACGGAGCCATTTAAAATAGTGCACATTCAGAGTTTTTGCAGCCGGAGACCTACAAAGTCCAAAAAAACACTGATCCCCTGAAATAGCATTAATGCAAAAAGAAAATATAGTGGTAACAAAATATGCTTTAAGTCAAATCACACCAGCCATATTCAGCACACTGCATTCAGCGGCACACAATACGGTTCCCCAGACCGCGGGGCCACACATCTACACTAGTGGCCAGAATTGTGGAAACCCCTAACATTTTTGACATTATACTTTGAAACTTACTACACAAATATTAGCAGTAATGCTTTTAAACAATCAAAGAATGTTATAAACACCATACATTGGACGATTAAATAAGTAACTGGTGTGCATAAAGTCCAGAGATGCAGAAAATGACAGCATTGACACACAATGTAAGCACAAACACTGATGGGAAGTATAAAATAGGCCGAGGGTTTATTCAGGGTTATGATGTCCTCCTCCTGTGTAGGCTGTCCACGGTTAATCCAGAGGTCCATGTGTCATCCACAGGGTCTGGCGGCGATGGAGCCCATCATGGCTGCAGCCCAGACCATGCTGGAGAGCTCCACGGGGCTGATCCAGACCGCCCGCTCCTTGGCAGTCAACCCCAAAGACCCACCCAAGTGGTCCGTACTGGCGGGCCACTCCAGAACTGTGTCAGACTCCATCAAGAAGCTCATAACCAACATGAGGTATGAGGCCAGAGTGTGACAGGCCTGTGGTAGTCCAAATTGTGGATTTGTTAATTTTTTTATTATTAATACCAAGCTTTTCCAAGTATGCCCCGAATTGTGAAATGACTGGCCTATGACACTTTGGTGACCCTCTCCTTTGCAGAGATAAGGCCCCAGGGCAGAGGGAGTGCGATGAGGCCATTGAAGTCCTGAACAACTGTATCCGTGATGTGGACCAGGCCTCCCTGGCGGCCATCAGCCAACAGCTCACTCCCAGAGAAGACATCTCACAGGAGGTACTGTTCAAAATACCTTCATGAACTGGACAGTGGGAGTTTATGATGCATTGCTGGCAGCAAGCTCATTACTGCTGATTTACATATTCATTAAAATATATAAAGCCCGTAAGGATTAGAGGGAATCTAATATTTCAGTGCAAGTGCGTAGGTGTCTGTGAAGAAGGGAGTTTTCAAATGATATTCTCCTTTCTCCAAAAGGCACTCCACGAGCAGATGGCGGCATCCGTGCATGAGATCAGCAATCTTATCGAACCCGTGGCTGTTGCTGCCCGTTCAGAGGCTTCGCAGCTGGGACACAAGGTGAAAGACCTGGGGTATCAAGGATCCCGGTTATGTCTGATTGCATTTGTGTGGAATTGTAGTTATAAGACTTCAAAAGTGTCTGGTTATATACTATAGAAGTTTTTTTTTCCCCCAAGTTCATTACATTCATAGGGCACACTTTATAGGGTCATGTCAGCGAGGTCACTTATCAGAGAGTCTAGGGCAGGGGTGAGCAATGTTATCCGTAAAGGGCCTGTGTGTATGCAGGTTTTTGGGATAACCTTTAAGTCAACTGTTCAAACCCAGGTGTGAGAACTCCTTAGCCGATCTAATTAGGGAGTTGTAGTGGAAACCTGCATACCCAACAGCCCTTTCTGGATAAGATTGGCTACCCCTAGTCTAGGGGAATAGAACCCCATCCCAGCTTGTCTGGTCTCACCCTGCCGGTGTCCACTGGGTCTGGGGTTTGACTTTCTAGGTGTCCCAGATGGTCAGCTACTTTGAGGCACTCGTCATGTCCTCCGTCGGCATGGCCTCTAAGATCCTGAACAGCCAGCAGCAGATGAACGTGCTGGACCAGACCAAGACGCTGACTGAGTCTGCACTGCAGATGCTCTACACAGCCAAAGAAGCCGGAGGCAACCCCAAGGTAACACCAGCCCCCTAGTCTCTCACTGAATGTAAGGTTAAATTAAGTAAACACCTGGGCACTCGTATTGTATAATTGTATCTTCAACAGCATTATGAATACTTATGAATACATTATGAGTACAGCTTATAGTTTAATGGCTTGATGAATAAACGGGTCAGTTAGGTTTCGTTGTTAAATGCTAATGTGTTTTTATGTGGATTGTGCACACTTACAGGCAGCCCACACCCAAGAAGCCCTGGACGAGTCTGTGCAGATGATGAAGGAGGCCGTGGATGACCTGGCCGCCACCCTCGGCGAGGCTGCAAGTGCCGCAGGGGCTGTTGGTGGCATGGTGGATTCCATCACAAAGGCCATCAACAAGATGGAGGATGGACCAGCAGATGAACCAGAGGGTGCCTTTGTGGACTACCAGACCACCATGGTGAAGACGGCCAAAGCCATTGCAGTTACTGTCCAGGAGATGGTAAGCGATGTTTTATATGTGGATACCTAGCATCGGTGGGAACTGACAAGGTTTCTATTTTCCAAGATCAAAGTATGATATCAATAACCCTGCTTCCTGATTAGAGCGGAAGTTGTCGCTTTTGCATTGTTTACAGGTTACCATGTTTGTCTCATTTTCATAAATATCTGACCTTCAGGTGACCAAATCCAACACCAATCCTAACGAACTAGGAGGCCTGGCAAACCAGCTGACAAATGAATTTGGAGAGCTTGCCAGTGAAGCGAAATGTGCAGCCATGACGGCTGAGAATGATGAGGTGTGCCGAAAACAAATGAGCAATCGGGCTCCCACATCTTAGACGGACACTCCGTCGGACACTACTGGATCTAATTCCGAAATACAGTAGTATTCATTCCGCTCCTTTGACACGTGCCTATCTATCCCCAATGTCAGATTGGCTCGAACATCAAGAAACAGGTCCAGGAGCTGGGCTTTGGCTGCACTAGCCTGGTGACCAAGGCCGGAGCGTTGCAGTGTAGCCCCAACGACTCCTTCACCAAGAAGGAGCTCATTGAGAGTGCCCGCAAGGTCTCGGAGAAGGTAAGGAACCTGCACTTTTTCTGTGTACCCAGGTCTGCAAAAGGCATCAAATTGTTTATATTACAAAATTAAAAAGTGATCTGTTGACTTGGTTAAGTATGCACAGTCATCTTAGTTGGTAACTGTTTGAGGCTATGGAAAGTTGTGTTCATTGCCAGCATTTTAAAGGACCCTCAATGTAGTGTATACCTGTCAGCTGGTGTTGCAGTTTCTTCTCCCTAGAAGAGCAGAATCAAACTCTCACCTTCCTTCCCACTGTAGGTGTCACATGTGCTCGCCGCTCTCCAGGCTGGGAACCGTGGCACCCAAGCCTGCATCACTGCCGCCAGTGCTGTTTCTGGCATTATCGCCGACCTGGATACCACCATCATGTTCGCCACGGCGGGCACCTTGAACCGGGAGAACGCAGAGACTTTCGCTGACCACAGGTAGCATCAGTGGAGTCTGTGTCTCAGTCACATGGTCCGTTCCCTTGTTACCCTGCCTGATGACATCCAACCCTCTGCTCACCATTTCGTGTCCAGGGAGAACATCTTGAAGACCGCCAAGGCCTTGGTGGACAACACCAAGCAGCTGGTATCTGGGGCTGGGGCAGGCCAGGAGAAGCTAGCACAGGCGGCTCAGTCGTCCGTTATGACCATCACCAATCTGGCGGATGTAGTGAAACTAGGAGCGGCGAGCCTGGGTGCCGAGGACCCGGAGACACAGGTGAGCTGTCCATCGGGATGTGGGTACTGTTTCTGTTTTCTGGGAGTGAATTAAAATCCCTTGTCTTTTTGACAATGAGTTTCCATTGTTTTGTGGCTTTGTGTTTCTGGATAACAAAATAATTTTATTTATATTGTGTGGGGACAAGAAAAGGATGCTTAAATCAGAATGGATCTTGACCTGAGGCTTTTTTGTATGACGTTGCCCAATACCCAGTTCAGGCACTGGGTGGTGCTGGTTTTCATTCCAACTTATAATAAAGTTAAATTCTGTATTTGATTGGACTGTGGACCATGGTCTTACTTGTCTAGAATTATCTTGAGGTTTAGGACCTGACCTGCAGGGTCTGAGCATTTGTCCTCCAGGATAATTAAGAGGTCAACTTAAAGAATCTTGTACAATAAAAATTGTACAAGATTCCCAAATGAGTTTCCCTGTCTTCTCCATGGTACAAATGGCACATTTAATATCCTGCAAAAAACAAATGAAGGAAAAAACAAATAGAGCCCATGTTCATAATGATATTTTGACATGCATTGTGACTTGTTTTGGTATTGTGGCATTAGGCCAGCTTCTTCTCTATGCCCAAATTGGCTGAGACAGTCACCCAGCCATGCCGGCTCCTATAGGCTACCTCTCACCCATCATAGATTCCCTGGTTCTTTCACAAACACGCTGCATTTGCTCCTTTGTGGGAATTACAAAAGCTAGAGTCACATGAGCACAGGGTGCTGGAGGGGTCTATATGTGCATTAAAAAAAAAAAAAACAGCCTGCATAAACAGTTATGGAACATGCATGAAAGTGGAACTAAACGTTTCCTCTGAGAATTAAACGACGTTCACCATCATGCCATTGCATGATTAATCGGATCTTTTGCCTTAAAATAGCTAGTAGCTGAACACAGTGCACAGCAGATGGTTTTATCATCCTGTCCATGTGATTATGCTTAATGTACCCTAACGCAATGAAGATCTTTGTAAGTTTCCCATGGGATCGGCCTGAATGTCATATTTTGCTACCCAGTTTCTTATTCATTGGCACTGGGGCAGTGACCTTCAAAAGCCTACGCTTGTTAGTTTCTGCTCCTACCACTGCCACGCTTGAAAGGACAACCTGTCTTGTGCATTCAGTCTACTGGCCGGAGATTTTCTGAGAGATGGTTAGTGTAGTTCTGTACTGTGTCAGGATGGTCAGCAGGGGTCAGTGTGCCACAGCGGAGGCCTCTGTCCCTTGTTAAGCGATTCCGTCTTCAGTGCCGCTGCCTGTTCTCCTCAGGTTGTCCTCATCAATGCCGTGAAGGACGTGGCCAAGGCCCTCGGCGACCTCATCAGTGCCACCAAGGCCGCAGCAGGCAAGCCTCATGATGACCCTGCCATGTTGCAGCTGAAGAACTCTGCTAAGGTATGGCATCCCAGGAGACAAGTTCTGGATGACCGCTTTAATGAAAACCCATGATTTTCATTTTCGCTTTACTGTCAGAACCCCAACAAGTAGTGCTGTAAGTTGCAGTATGCCAACAATAATAGTTTATTCATTTTTGTGACTGAAATATATGGACAGCTGTATGCTATTTTTGATGGTTGGAAACACTGCAGAAGCCTTTACCAGTTTCTCAGCTCATAAACACTTTATAAAGAGTTCTGTCTGTATGTCTTTCACCACAGCCAGTGGGGGAGGGGGGTCTTCACAGTTACTCCTGGTTAGCACTTGGAACATGTCTGACTGCAGATCAATATTAGGGATGGTCACTGACCGTTTCTTGGGACGTCAGTCAACCGCTGAAGAGTAACACCAGCTTAATCTTTCTAATTCCTTTTAAAATATGGATGAGCAAAAAAAAATCATTCAGATAGTTTCCTTAAAGACAGAATGAAGAGCTTCTCACTTGTCCAAAGGGGGTTGATTGAGAGGGGCTTCGTGAACTTGAGCACTGAAGACCACTGCCTTTTAGGTGATGGTGACCAATGTGACCTCGCTCCTGAAGACCGTCAAGGCCGTGGAAGATGAAGCCACCAAAGGAACCCGAGCCCTGGAGGCCACGATCGAGCACATCAAGCAGGAGCTTACCGTGAGCGTTGCCACAATCGCTCCACAGATCCATGGTCGCCCATCTCCATTTGCGGGGCGGCTTATCTCGCCATATCCGAAAGTCCCGGCTTCTTTTTGCTTGCAGGTTTTCAGCAGTGCCGACCCGCCCCCAAAGACCGCCACCCCAGAGGAGTTTATCCGCATGACCAAGGGCATCACCTTGGCGACGGCGAAAGCAGTGGCTGCTGGGAACTCGTGCCGCCAGGAGGACATCATTGCTACGGCCAATTTGAGCCGCAGAGCCATCGCCGACATGCTGCACTCATGCAAGGTGAGAAGGCTGTGCGCTGACTCTAACAAGCTATTTAAAGGTTAACGAATCTTTAATCTTTAACAGCTAAATGTGCAGTTCTGCAGATGACCTTTTCACGGCCCACATTATTCATACTCTTACTCATGTGTATTATTAAAGTACTGGGGTTATACTGTTATCATGACATATTAAAGACTGCAGAAATAGAACATGGGATATAAAAATGTTTATAGATGCACTTATCTGTTCAGTTCCAGGACAAACAAGAATGATGGAGAATATAAAACTCTTTAAAGATGCTTTTTCTTTTTACTACATGTTTTCATTATGATCTTAAATAGATGTTTTAAATTAAGAACACTTTATGAATGCATTTTTAAATCTATGCAGTTTTGTTGCATAGTAATCGTGCGTTCCATTGTCCTCGGAGGTCAGAGCGCGGAACTCAGAATAACGTCACAACCGCTAAAAACTCGGGGAAAACCGAGTCGGATGCATTCCACTTGCCAAACTCGGATCCAAGATGGAAGCCTCCAAGAAAGTGGCTCTTGCGCTAGCTCTTTCGGAGT
>JAODKM010000108.1:973081-988195 GCA_026780845.1 Petrocephalus sullivani | reverse complement strand
TCTGGGCTGCCCGAGCTTTTGTCTCGGATTTTCGAGAGACGGGAGCGCGCATGTCGTCACTTCCGGCCTCGAGACTCAGAATCCGGCTTGGATTCCGACCTCCCGAGGATAATGGAATGCACGATAACTCTTTATAGTGAATGAAATGTGTACTGCCCCCTGGTGCTCAGGGGTAGGATATCGATCTGGATGCTGACTCGCTGATTCCAGAGTAATATTTTTGTCGGCTTTCCCATTTCAGCAAGCAGCCTACCATCCAGAGGTTGGCATGGAAGTGCAGATGCGTGCCCTGCGCTTCGGAAAGGAGTGTGCCAGCGGCTACCTCGGCCTCCTGGAGCATGTGCTGGTGGTGAGTGTGACCTTTCAGTTCTGCCGCCTTAGCCGGACCGGGCCGGGCCGGGCCTTCAAGGATCTTCTTACCATCACCAACACAAGCGAGCCTGCTCCCCACGTAATGTCAGTCAGATACCGACGTGAAACCGGACCCTTGGAGACCTCTTTGGGCTTAATCCTAGCGTTTAATACATGTGCTCCCCACGCCCCCCTGTGCATAACAGGTTTTGCAGAGACGCTGTATCAGTTACTTTTGGAGATTTACAGCATAACCGGCTTGCTGGTGCAGAGAGGTGCATTTGCATGACCTTTACGAAAGGTCCTCCTCACCCTGACACACCCTGCTTCTTAAGCTCCTCTTCAGCCCTGGCCGAAGTTATAAAAAATGGCGCCAATAGCTGGTTAGTGTCTGGTCTTTATTGGGCGGGATTTTCATTGAGGCATGACACCTGTGTTCTGAAACGACTATTTCCAGGCGATTGGTTACTATAGATTGGTGGGTAAAGCGAAGACTCCCACCCCAGCAGGACCCCCGAGCTGTGAGAAGTGAATGACTAGGCGCATGCTGCCAGGGGCATTTAGATGTCCTCTAAAATTTAACGTTGTCCTTCGGTAAGCAGTGCAAAATTGCCATGTCATTGACGGAGGAAATGGCCGCCATGAATCCCCGGGTGTTCCAGTTATAAAGACGCTAAAGGCGGCGGTTTGCTGCTTTTCGAAATAAACATGTCACGCCTGGATCCTCTGGCGGACGCCGTGTCTGGCCCCCCGCTGGTCTTTTGGAGGCCCGCAGCTTCTGGATGAACGGAATAACAGCGGGTTCCGCGAGATAATGTGCAACTGTGTCACTGGCCCGGCTATTTGTGCTCAGAAGCACTCGGGGTAGGAGTCAGAGTCGGGTGGGAAAGTCAGCGTTTCCATCCAGGTATATTTTATGTGCTGCGTTGCTCCTGGTTCTTCCACATACACACACACACACACCACCCTGTTGCATTTCTTATTCCTTTTTTATGACATTTCACTGCAACTGCATCTACAATGTAGAAAAATAATTGCACTGAGCTTCATGTCAATAATATTTTTATCACAATGCTTAATGCATTAAAACGGATGCATTTTTGGGTTAAAAAATGATTGAAAAACAGTTGTCTATCACTTAAAAGTCCTGCACTCCTGTTCGTATGCTGATTTCTCTGATATGATATAAGATATCACAGTATTTTAAAATAGCCATGATCTGTATACAGAAGTGTCATTTCAGAAGTGTTAAGTTCTGAAATGTGTGTGTTGATGCGGATGTTACTGTGCTGTTGGTATTTATTTATTCTGTCCGTCTTCCTCACCTGGTTCATTTCTCCATTCACACGCCGGTAGCCGGTAAGTGACAGGAAATGCTGTTTCTGGTTGACTTGCACGAGTGTGGACCTGCATCTTGTATTGCAACAAATGCCTGTAGCCAAAAAAAAGTTTGTTTTAGTTTTTTGTATAGTAGCATAATTTATCAGCGAGTTTATTACCCACCTATCAGTCTGCTGTTAACTTTGTGCACAAGGTGAATTTTATATGGTAATGAGAATTTTTTTTTAATCCCTAGTTTGAATTTCCTAGCTGAACACCTTGGAATGTTTTGTGTGCAGTACTGCAATTTGATTGGGTGACATAACAAGCAGTCAAGCAGGTTTGACCAATCTGAAGTAACGGCACGCCCCTGGCGCCTAACTCACTCCAGCTGCCAAATGCCTCGGTGTGTACCTCAGACATTCTGTAAATCTGCTTGCTTGACATTCCCTGGTGCCTCCTCTCCCAGTGCGAATGTCTCTAAATCACGGTGAAATGGGTTCGTTTGGCCCTGAGACCCAACACATTTTCACGGCGTTCATCTCTCTGCTGATTCTACCATGGCTAAGCAGTCATACTTTGAAAACGTAGCTTTCTTTGGGTTAGCTGTTGGCACTGTCGACAATGCTGTCGCTACTCATAGCAGCAGCTGTGTTTGCCCAGGCAAAGTTAAAATGATGACTTCTTCCTTAATTATTTCGAGTTTGCCTGGTGCTCCGCCATTCTCATTCTGGAGGAGTGAGGTGTCACATGATGCCAGCCCCGTGCTTTCAGGCAGCTCTGCCCCGCCCCTGGCATACCACCCCCTGCCCCCCCCCCCCCCCAATGCTGTCATTTAGTTATTCAGCGGGCGAAAGCGCCCGATTTCACCGTAGACATCCACGGCAAAATGATGCATCATTTCACAGATGAGAAATGCAGTTCTCAGAGCTTGGAAATCATGGTGTGTGTGTGTGAGAGCATTTGTGTGAAGACTTAAGTAGACATTCAGTTATATGAAACTGGCCTTCCAGCTGTTATGAATTGTTGTCAGATACATGCATTTTGTGTTTCTTAATAATTCAGTTCATCCTAATGTATTGTGTGTGATTGCTGGGCTTATTGAACATCCTGATGTATGTTTTTGTGATTGATGAGTTTATCTATCATCGTATATGTGTGTGTGTGTGTGTGTGTGTGTGTGTGTGTGTGTGTGTATGTTTCTGTTTGTGTTTACTAGTGTTTCTCCTCCACATGCGTGTTGTGACGTGCCTGGTGAGTCTCTGATGCATCTTGTTCCTTGTGTCTGCTGCTTGGCAGATTATTGGTCAGTTAGCTGTACCATGCCCTGCCTCCTTGCTAATCCCAGCATTCCTTTGCCATGGCGCCCTTCTGCTCTCCACTTTTCTTAGTTGGGCTTATGGGCTGAGCTCACTAGTGGCAGGCCAGGGCTTTGGCGGGTGATGGGACTGCCACCCTTCACGTCCCATGCCAGTCTGCCCCCCAGTCTGCTCTGTTCCGAGAGTAAAGTGCCCCTCGTCCTTCCAGCCAGGCTGCCCATACCGGCTTATTAGGACCGTTGGGAATGTTCCGTTTGGTTATGCTTATGGTCTGGTCCATATTTAACACCTTTCACTTTGGGAAAATCCTTGTTGAAGTGATTAGATTACATATTTGTTCTGCTTTAACTTCACCAAGACTGCAAAGTGACACAGCCACAATTTTATAATGCTAAATACATTACGATACTCGCCACCCCTTCAACAACAGGGTTTTTCCCCTTTGCGGCAGAGGGTGTAATACTGTAAGGCGGTGCTGAGAATAATATAGCTGCCTGTGTAGGTCTTTACCAGAAGTGCGCCTGAGGTAACCCTGTTGTTTCTCTCCCTTTGTTCAGATCATCCAGAAGCCTTCTCACGATTTGAAGCAGCAGTTAGCGGCCTACTCCAAACGCGTGGCTGGCTCTGTCACCGAGCTCATTCAGGCTGCAGAAGCCATGAAGGGTAACACGACCCTGTCCCGCCTACCTGCTTCTCAATCTGTATGCCCCACCCCATTAACCAAGACCCCGCCCCTGGCTACCAAATGCTCCGCCCACTCATGTCTGTGTGATTGATCTCCCTCTTGCACCCGGTCGAGTTTGCATACCTCCAAGGCAAACAACTTTATTCACACTTTGTCACATTTTAAAAATCTCTGCCAAAGCAGGGCATGAGGAGGCATCTGACTCAGTGCAGCTTCTGGGAAGACACTGAGGGTAACTTCGCTGTCTTCCGAGAAACGAAGGGCAGCATGAGCAAGATTATTTATTTTCTGGCATGTTTTGTTGTGTCTTTTCATCGAAATCAACCATTACAATGAGTGACTGAAACACAACCCTCCTCGCCTGACATGTGATAATGTCACATTCTGACTTGGCAGCTGGTCTGAGAGTCGTGTCTATATCGGACACGCGTCTCAGTAAGAACAGTGCTGCCTGTACAAGCTGCCACTTTTGGAAACTTTAAATAATTGCCGTAATTTTACGGGAAGGTATTTAATAGAAAAGGTTAATAAAATTTCGGCTCGTTATTTGAAACTATTATTGGCAAATATTCACACACATTTTGTGTTTAGTTTAAGATATTGAAACGTTATTAAATAAAAACAGCGTAATTATGCCGTGCATTTCCGTGGTAACCATTCCTACCTCATCGTTTTCCCAGCCAATAAGTGGATGACATGCTCAGGTGAACAGGGGCTCTTTTAGGGAGTTATTGTTCTTACAGTATCGCTGCCCTCCCCCACCCCCCACCCCACAGGGACAGAGTGGGTGGACCCCGAGGACCCCACGGTCATCGCCGAGAACGAACTGCTGGGGGCGGCAGCCGCCATTGAGGCCGCAGCCAAGAAGCTGGAGCAGCTGAAGCCCAGAGCCAAGCCCAAGGTGACGACTCTTTTTCCACCACATCAGGCAGGGCTGGATGGGGGCGGCTGGGCGGTCTCTCGCCTGGGATGGAATGGCGTGGTGAAAGCCTGTCCGTGACGAATGAGGTCTTGGGTATCTGGCCGGGCGGACAGGCATCCTCCAAGTCAGCCTTAGCAGAGGATGACTCCACCAGAGAGTTATACATCAGCCCTGTAGTGTAAACGGATCCCCGGCCCTGACGTGCTGTTTATAGAGCCGTACTGCGCTCTTCTGTCCGGTCCAGGCTGCGGGATGCGCTGCTCACCAACGCCCTTTTTTTTCATTGGCAGGAAGCAGACGAGAGCCTAAACTTCGAGGAACAAATCCTGGAAGCTGCCAAGTCCATCGCCGCGGCGACCAGTGCCCTGGTGAAGGCTGCCTCGGCTGCCCAGAGGGAGCTTGTGGCCCAGGGCAAAGTATGTCCTCGTCGGCTCGAACCCGGGTCCCAGCTGGGGCGGTCGCGATTTCCACCCTCCCTGATGTTGGTCCCCCTGTCCCCTGTAGGTGGGCGCTATCCCCGCCAATGCCGTGGATGATGGACAGTGGTCCCAGGGACTCATCTCTGCTGTGAGTTTTCCCAAATTCATTCAGCCAGTTCACACGTGTTCATAAATCAGCACTGTTCGTTGTTCAAAGAAACTCAATGAAAATGCGGACAAAAGAGTGATTTTACAGGTTCAGTGATTACTCCAGTGGTATAATATAATAATCTCGAAGTCCCTGTATCCTCACTGTAACTCACTGCAAATGCCACATCCCTATAGGCCCGAATGGTCGCTGCGGCAACCAACAACCTGTGCGAGGCGGCAAACTCGGCAGTGCAGGGCCACGCCAGCGAGGAGAAGCTGATCTCCTCGGCCAAGCAGGTGGCCGCCTCCACTGCCCAGCTGCTGGTAGCCTGCAAGGTGAAGGCCGACCAGGACTCTCAGACCATGAAGAGACTCCAGGTTAGACCGACCCCCCCCGCCATCTCATCCGGTCCGGCCCAATGCAAACAGTCAATCCTAATGCCTTAAACCAGTACACGGCCACAGCTTAACAGTCTTAACAGTCTAACAGGAGCATTTATAGTAAACCACAATCGGATCTGTGATTGTACAAAATGTGAGTCTCCTTGCTTTATTTATTATTATAGAAGCATATTTCAGTTATCCAGATAATGCCAGGGGATGCTCACACATTAGGAGCTCTCCAGCTCTTATTTCGGAAATAGCGTTTGACATTTACACTTCTGCTCTTGCTTCTTTTGCACTCTGAGAATCTTCTTCTCTCTTTCCTGACTCGACTTGTATCGGTCCTTCAAAATCCACTGACCTTAGGGCTTCCTTTTTAATTACTCAGTGATTAATTAATTGCTATTAATTAGTCAGTAAGAACGCTTTTGTTGTATGGCCGCCTCCTCAACAATAAGGTGAAATAAAGTGTGACTAGAAAGCCCAGGGTCAAAAATAGCCAAGGTAAGGAGGGTCTTTCAGTTCCTAGGGTTACATGGCGCCCCCCCCGCCCATATGTACAGCTGTCACATTAGGATTAGGCAGTTCTGTATTTAGACCAGGTTACTTCACAGCTCCCACCCAACCGATGCACAGTTGCCAGATGATACATCGGAATCAGTCAACCGCTGAGATCAATGTAGTCACTTCAGCTTGGTCTGAAGAGCATCAGAATGTACCTTCTGGAACACCTAACCATGCTGTAGGGTTACTGGCACCTCCAGAGGCTGCAAAGGTCCTGTCCACTTGCAGTGAAGTATGAAGGTAGTCTTCCATACAAAGTTGGGTGTCTTTGTAAAGATGTCTTCGTGGGGCGTCTCTAAACGGCAAGGGACGAGGTTGCTTTGTTGCTCTTAAAATAATGAGTCTTCCAGCACTCTGCCCTGTGTTTGTGTGGGGCAGAGATGCTTTTGCATGCTTGGTGAAGAAGATCTAGGCGAGGTCAACGCAAGTATGTATAAATATTTCGTAAGGCCGATCTGGGTGAGACAATGAGTAGAACCATATGTCTTGGAAATGGGGAGAAGGAACGGGGAATTTATTTGGGCGTGGCAGTGGAGAGGGGTTCATAAACGTTACGAGAGGAGAGGCGTCAGTCCTGGAAAGGGTTGCTGGATTAGGTGAAATTCATACACAGTCATGTGGGATCAAGGCTCCAGTGAAGTGGGCCAAAGGGCATGTCATGTGACTGTGCCCCCATCCTAGAAGGTTCGTCCCCATACACTCTTCACTGTCTGCAAGCATAGAGAGGAAACCCAAAATTGCCATCAAATGCATGGCAATTCTGACTGTCCTTCCCCGCCATCAGGATATAACTGTAGCTTAAATGGATAAAATTGATTGCATGTTTTAGTTATACAGGATATGTTTTACCTCTGGGAGCTCACACGTAAAATCTCGTCACTTATCAACAGAAGACTTCTATTTGACCAAGTAGGGCTTAGTAGTTACACTTTGTATCCTGAAACCTAAAGGCTTTTAATCCCCGTCTAGAAATAGGGCCTCCGCAAAGCAACATGGCGTGTTTGCCACCCTGAACTGAATGGTGGGATATCTCATGTTCTCTCGTCCAATCAACAGAGACTTATCTCGTCCAGTGCTTAGCCGCGCAGCTGCTGGGTAACGTCTCTGTGTTTGTGTATAATGTCCCTCCACCTGAGTTTCCTTCAGGCCGCTAAGATTGTCGCTTGAAACCCGAGCCCCAGATTCAGATGACTGTCGACTCCGTAGCGGACCGATATATTCTGCAGGCCTGAGTTATTGTTGAAAAGCCACAGAGGGGAAAAAAAAACTCCTGTTAGCGATTCGCTGGCTACGCTACAGATATTTATTTTCCAGCCGGCCTAATTTGAGAGGTACGGGGTCTGTTGCTGAGCCGGAGTTGATATAATGCAAGGGGACACAGGCCGGTAGAACGCGACAGCAACAGGTGGCCAGGCTATAAGGCCTGAGTGCAGCCATTTATTGGGCAACATAGTCGACATTCATCTGAAGTATCTTCTCTTATTCGGTAAGTCAAATGGTATACAGAGTGGGGCTGTGTCAGAACGACACTATTCATTGCGGAAGGAAAATTACGTAATTTGGAGGACATGAATGACCATGATGTATTTCTCAGGGGTGGTGAGGGGCTTGGCGGGTTAGGGTGCTGTGCTTGTAAACGGATGGTCACTGGTTCAAATCCCAGTGCCGGCAGTGTGATTTCTCTTTTGGGCCCCAGAGCAAAGCCCATAACCCCAATTTGCTCCAGCAACATTATGCCCCTGCTTTCTCTAAAAAAAAAAATGCTAATTTCTTTGGATAAAAACAACTGAGAGGTCATCCCAAAACCCTGCACCCACACCGGCCCTCCACAGACCAGTAGAACACAAACCTGTACATTTTAAAATACTTGTGTGATTAATCTGATGTCTTGTAATGAGAGACAGGCTTCAGTTTTTATTCAGCCTGCAAATGCTTTTTATGACTATTTCACACCAAACGATAATGGAAAAACACCACTATCACCCAGTAAAGAATGGGTCTGAATCTGTCGTGTCCATTTAGTAAGCATTTCCTCATGGCCAGTAAATGTTCTCCTTAATTTTCAGTCGTCGTTTTCACAAGATGCCGTTTTCACACATTTTCCTGACATTTAGAAGGCAGCAATGTGCCCCAGCCCTAGTATAGCATTCTGCATCTTCCTCAGTGACGGAAGACCTGTGCTGGCCAGCACTGCGGCGTCACCCCCCAGGGCACCCGAAAAGGCAAAAAAAAATGCCTGTTTGCACTCTGCTGCCTGCCAGATGTATGTCTCCCCTCTGATGAGTCACTGTTATTGTCACTCCTGTCTCTTCCAGCATTGCCTTTTAAAGCCATTCGGGTGGGATGAGCAAAAGCTGGTGTTTTGATTTCCTGCGAGACCTGCCAAGCGTCTGCATTCCCAATACAGAAGTGGCTGTTTATTAACACTGAGGAGGAGATGTAGTGTTCTGAAGCAGGAGTGACTCACAGGCTGGCAAGAGCTGCTTATAAGCCCCCTTTTTATTTCACCCGGAGATCAGTCAGATAATTGATTTGTTCCTGTACGTGAGCGTGGTTGTGAAATGGATGCTTTGGTGCTTGTATTATTTTGTTATTTGCACATTGTTGTCTGTGAATGCCGTGCAATGGGCTGGCACCGCATCCTAGGTTATTCCCTGCCTTGTGCCCATAGCTTCCGGGATAGGCTCTGGACCCCCCTCTTAGGACAAGCGGGTATGCACTGTGGATGGACAGTCTGGTTCCTCATGTCAACGCCTGGTTCCTCATGACAATCATTTACAGATGTGATTCTATCAGTGCATTAAATCTGGTATTTCATCCTGTACTTGTATCACAGGTCATTTAAAGAGGCACATACAAATGTTATCCATTATCGGGTTGCATGAATGAAGAATATTTGCTTATGCCGACATTGCTGAGATTAGTAACGCGCATCTTGCTCCTTAGTGCACTCTACAGTTGAGTTGTCAAGCTTCTTTTCATGCTGTGATGTCTTCCGGTGTCTCGGTAAGACGAATATGGACGACACCTGTGCGTATGCTTCTTCCAGGCCGCAGGAAATGCCGTCAAGCGGGCCTCGGACAACCTAGTGAAGGCGGCCCAGAAAGCGGCCTTCGACGTCCACGACGACCAGAACGTCGTGGTTAAGAACAAGATGGTCGGTGGCATCGCACAGGTAAGCAGTGTTTCGGGGCCTTCACCAGAGCCTTGGACACATGAGGCATTTCCCCATTTGGACGTGTATGTGTTTGCGTTTTGCATGGGGGGGGTAATTGTAACTGGTCTTGTCCGTCCCCCCCAGATCATCGCGGCTCAGGAGGAGATGCTACGCAAGGAGCGGGAGCTGGACGAGGCCCGCAAGAAGCTGGCCATGATCCGGCAGCAGCAGTACAAATTCCTCCCGTCAGAGCTGCGGGAAGACAGACAAGATCAGTGAGGCGTGGCGGCCCGGTAAGGGGCCCTCGCGGTGCAGAGGCTGGTCGCAGCTCGCGGCTGGCTAACCTATTGGCTGTTTATCCAGGCAGCAGCATCGAGGTATTATGCTTACGGAAGCAATACGGCTACGCCATCAAAGAAAACGTGTTCGTAAAAGTATCAAGTTTTCTATCTTTATTTTTTGTTTTCTGTTCAACACATAAAAAGCTTCACGGTGCCACTTGTTTGTTTGAATGATGTATGCAAATTTGTCGAGAGAAACTGCGTTTTTATTACTTCTGTGTGGTTAACTTGGTGATTTAACTGTAGGATAGCGTCTGCTCACTCAATCAGCGATCGTGGCTGCGGCTTTTTCGAAAAACGGGGAAAAAAAATAAGAAAATGGGGGGGGAAAAAAGAAACCATTGATGCAAATTCACCTTTCAGCTTGGAAATGCATTTCGGTGAGCATGAAACATACACCTTCGCCTGGGTCTGTTTTTTGCCGTCGCTTAACTTTTAGGAAAATTTCAGTTGCCCAAAACAATGACTTCAGGGTAAGATTTTTAAACCTCCAAACCCCACCTAGCCACACCCAGGGTTGAACTTTAATTCTTACTTCACTGAGTAATTGGACAACGATCTTTGTTGTAAGAACTTAAATTTCCAACGAGCTGCGAGGAAACTTCAGACTCTCTCGAAGGTTCAACAGAGAGCACCTTTCGACTGGAGCGGCAGGGCGATACTCTCCACACCCTCAGTCCAGGACATTCAGGGTGCAGCTTGTTGCAGTTTGGACCATAAGTGCAATGATTGATTTTTGCGTTGATACAATTCAAGAAGGCATACATATCATTTTTTTAAAAGCTATGAAATGTTACAAATGATATCTTCTATTAAATTTATATATTAATGAAATGTCTGAGTTTTTTTTTCCAAAGGGTTTGCTTTTAGAGCAATGTATATTAACACTCAGTATATCTTAGTAGTTTTCCTGAGTCTTTTATTAAAATTTATAAATGGCATTTTTATGGTTAATGCTCAAAGGTTGTGCTTTGTTCCTGCTCTCCCCTACCGGTGTTTGTTTGTGCCACTGCCTGTTATGCGCCTGAATTCCACAGATATGGATATTCTACATCGATATTAATATTATAGGTACAAATATACAATTTCAGTGTTTGAAATTGAATCGACAGTGTATCAATGTGATCCAATAGAAATGTCTAAGATAAATAATATATTTTATTTATCCAGTGTTACCTGTATGTGATCAAAGGCCTTTGTCGTACCTTCCTGTCCAGTCAGAATGCCATTGAATCAGAAAAGTGCCTGTGTATGTATTTTATATGGTATTGTGTATGTGATTGTTAACCTTTCCCTGTCTCTAAGTGCACTTATCAGTTTTTACAGTTTCTAAAGTCGCATAAGTCCACTTCTTTTCAAAGTTCTGTTTTTTTTCTCACCTTTTCGATCCTTGTCTTTACTGAGAGTTTGTATAGGCTTTGTTCCATACAAATAAACATGACAGACCTGAGGTTCAGGCAATCTGTTGGTCAGGAACATCCGGCTGGCCGAACATTCTATTTTGGATTCTGTGGTGTTTTTTTCCCATTTTGCATTTTTATTTTGATACTCTATAAATCAATTAACAGTGCTTTTGGGGGGACCCGTCTTTATGTAAAGAACAGTTATGTTTGGAAGCATTTTCATTTAATAAAGCTGGTTTATAAAGAAAGGACTGATATCGTCATTTGTTTGACTTTTATAAAATTGAGTATGGTAATATTGCATTTTAATCTGATCGCAGTAAAGATGGACATGCGTTCAAAGAATAATAAATACATAAAATACCCATTTCAGAAAACTCGACATACTATTACCTTTCGCCCACGGTCACGATTTCCCCGCCGTAAATGAATTTTTATTATAAAAAACACCTATGCGACACTGATATGAGCCGTATAAGGACCTGTGTAACGCCAGTATAGCACCTGTCCGAGAACAACACAGAGGACACGATTACATTCAACAAAAAAACTAGTAAATTTTAGTTTAGTATCACACTGAGTGGTTAAAAGCATGCCTTCGCCGGTATCCGGAATCCCATAAGCTGAAACTATTACATAACTAAATCATAAACGCAGTCTGTAGGGCGCGACACGTTAAATAAACTACAACGTAAAGTGGCAGAAAGTCGATGTGATTTCACGGGATGGTCCGGGCTTCTCTCTGGAGATATATTTAGGACAAAATTTCATTCCAGTGTGATTTGAACATAAAGAGTAATCGCAGCCTCCCAAAGATGGACAAAATATCTGCGCTAAATTCTAAGGCGATTCTACCGAACAAATCACAGGCGGCCGACGTCAGGGGGCCCGACTGACCTCCCCAAAAAAGTCCGGCGGCGGCGCCGCGCGCCACAGCCCCCCTCATTAAGCAGCCCGCGCGCTTTGTTCTATCACTCGGCTGCAGCCGCTCCGCTACCTCCACCTCCTCCCGGCTCTTTGCGCGTCAACTTCCAGCTGCTTTTATTCTCGTTGGGCTCGAAAGACAAAAGCAACGATGGAGGCCATCAAGAAGAAAATGCAGATGCTAAAATTGGATAAGGAGAATGCCATGGACCGGGCTGAACAGGCCGAGATGGACAAAAAGGGGGCAGAGGACAAATGCAAGCAGGTGAGTTCGCTGGTGATATAAACAGCGCGATTATATCAGTCCTCTCGAAGTGCCCCAGTCTTAAAAGTGAATATATTGGTGAAAAAACGAAATATGCACCACCAAAGAATAAAACTAAACTTCTCACAGAAATCTATAATGAATCACCTTGAAGTTAATGGCTCGCCTCCATCATCTTCCCTCTGACACTAGTATGTGATTAAAATCACAAAAATATTTTTTACTTTTAGGTAATTTGTGAGTCAAAATATCTCTCACTTATGATTTTGCCACGTTTAAGATGTGTTTTTCGTATTATGTACGTATCTATACGTCCAATTAGAACTTGTTGAATTATCGTGATTGTTCTCCAAATCAGTAGGATGGCTATATGATTCACATTATTTAGTATCTATGCAGCAGTCCAAACTGATGAGTAACAAAATGCAATTATAGATAGCAATCTTACATTCCGGATAGGTCAGCTAGATCAAGGTGATCGACTGCGTTATGTTCCCTAACCCACAGCAAGAGTGAATCTGTGAAATTAGCTACTTTGTAAATGCATAATTGCAGAATTTATATATAGAAAATGGTTTGAAGGAACTTATTTCCCTGGGTATTTTTTAATGAAAAAGTATCCTGTTTCCTGATTTGCCCTCAAGATCCTTCCATATATTTTCTAGTGGAGACTTGCAGACCAGATGAATGGGTTAATCTTATTTGTAGGTGTACAAGCTGTTGTTTTTTTTTGACTGTTCTATGGATAGGAATGAGCACTAACATGAGCCATGTGTGTTTCAGCATTCTCAAGGTCAGACTGATTGAGTACATACCAGATTTGTAGAGCAGATGACAGTTGTGCTGCTGGACATGCCATGAATGGGGGAGGGATCACACTGTTTTAATTAACCCTCTCCAGGCAGGTGATGACACATCACTGCTGCCGTCCTTTACATCAGCAGATGGTGGATGCCTCCAGTCAAAGTATAGTGGTTTGGAGAAGCCAGACCTTTGAGTCGGTTAGCATTGTTGTTGAAGGCCACTGGAGGATGTATGAATCCAGCAACCTGGTCCTCAGTTTGAGTTCTTCTCATTTTTTGCTGTGGAAGTCGTATTGTGATAAGAAAAAGGACATAAACTTTCTCAGGATAAAGATTAGACCACTTCAGTCTGCCAGCTAGCGTCCGTCTGGCATCTTATCCTTTCAGCTTTGCAGAGTTTTGAAACCTGTTGGAGGCCTGAAATTAAAACTGAGCCTAAGCTCAGCTGAAACACTCTTGAATGTTGGAAAATGCGGAGTAGGCAGCATACTTCTCCTGTGACATCTTACGCTTGCCGTTTTACCTACTTTCAGCCTCCTCCCATGGCTCATTGGGAGGCTGCCTGATTTAGGGACTGGCCCGTGACCTGATACTGTCTTTCAGATGACCTTGGTCATTGTGAAGGCCATCCATCCTGCTGCCTTGATCTCCATGACTCAATAACCCCTTTGAGACAGCAGTCATAGCTCCTTGAATTTCCTAGCAGATAATTCAGACATTGTTTCTAAAGAAACATTCCAAAACAGTGAAGCGCTCTCATAATTTTTTCTCATGGCGAATCACAGAGGCCTTGGGCCTTATTCTCTTGCGGATACTTTTCTGCCTGAATGATGCAGGTTTTTCTCCTGCACTACTGGGAAGTAACGTTCTTTAGATATAATATTTCCCTTTAATAGAGTCCAGACTGCAGTACTTCCAACAAGAAGGTACTTTAGTATAAGGAGGTTGGCTAACATTACCATTCTCCAGGTACAATTCAGAACAGAGTGCAACAGCTCTCCATAGGGGTCTTATAGGCACAGTACTCAATTGCTCATTACAGGTCATAAAGTTGTGTTAATGACTAATTAGTAACTAATGTGAAATTTGTTTCATAATCTTTAGTAAGTGAAACTGAAGCTATCTGTCCCATTTTTTGAGGTGTAATAAAGTGGTATCCTTGTCTTCTTTGTAATGGTACAGTCCTGGGTAATTAGTCTTCGAAATATATAGTTTACTATTCAGATACTGCACCTTCAAAATAGAGTCTCTGAATTAGTCTTTTTCTGCCAGGCTTCTATTACTTCATCTTAAGATTAATAAAATGTTAATAATTTTGCCCGAAGAAAGGAGTCCATCTTGGTGCATTCCAATCAATTGTCTTCATCTTCCATGATGGTTGTCTTGCTGTCATGGGTCTATTTTCGGGGTACAGCTTTTGTGGATCCTGCCCGTGGGTGAAAGACGCCACCTTGGTGGCCCATGGAACCCCAGCTGTGCCAAAATGGGGACAATAAAGGCCATGGCTATTTGTGAACTGGAAGCCTTGATGCCTTGCATAGCTGGGGACAAAAGGCCATCAGAATCTGACAGATGGGCGTAAGAATAACACTCGTCAACGAGCGTGGCCCTGCAAAGACTTCTGCAGTGCAGCTTTATTCTTTCCTTAAACTTTAAAATCACCAGGTGAGTTTGATGATAGGTGTTGTGTAGTTGATCTGCTTCTCCTTCTTTTGAACATGAGTTGGGTGTATCCTGAACAACGTGAATTAAGAGGACGTTTGCTCCAAGCTATCCCGAACCTCTGAATCTATTTTGATAACCAGATTGGGCCTTCAGCTCTGTTGTACATCTCATAAAAGCTGCTGTAGTTGAAAGAGTACTCAAAAAAAGCAAAGGAATGTGCTCAGTGCATCGCTCAGGGTTTCTGTGACAATACTGTAGCTCATTTCCAAGCAAAATAGGAAACCGGTCCATTGGTAGAGGTCTGGCAGAAGGGCCCATCCGCACACATTATGGTGGAGTACTGTTTGGAGATATAACTGTCCCCCCCCCCCCCCCCCCCCCCCCCCCCCCCCCCCACACCCCCGCCCCGCAGCCCCTCGCATCCCGAGACAGCACAAACATA
>JAODKM010000108.1:938288-967765 GCA_026780845.1 Petrocephalus sullivani | reverse complement strand
CGCAAGGGCCGCTTTCGTGGAGGCGTCCATCTTGGATCTGAGTGCGGCAAATGGAATGAATGACACTGGGTTTTCCTAGGTTTTTCAGCGGATGTGACGTCACTCCGCGCGGCGAGCTCCTATTTTCGAGAGTAAAAGGAACGCACGATACAAGATACAAGTCTATATCCTCTAGGTGGAGTCACAGCAGGCTATGGCTCTTTCCTATTGGCTCTCTTGTCCGGTGGGTGTGCGCCACAGCAGGCTATGGCTCTTTCCTATTGGTTCTCTTGTCTGGTGGGTGTGCACCATAGCAGGCTATGGCTCTTTCCTATTGGTTCTCTTGTCCAGTGGGTGTGCACCACAGCAGGCTATGGGTCTTTCCTATTGGTTCTCTTGTCTGGTGGGTGTGCACTACAGCAGGCTATGGCTCTTTCCTATTGGTTCTCTTGTCCGGTGGGTGTGCACCACAGCAGGCTATGGGTCTTTCCTATTGGTTCTCTTGTCTGGTGGGTGTGCACTACAGCAGGCTATGGCTCTTTCCTATTGGTTCTCTTGTCTGGTGGGTGTACACCACAGCACGCTATGGCTCTTTCTGACTAGTCTTTGTATCCTGAAGTTGGGCACCTCTGTGCATGCTCCCTGGCTGTCCCACTCCTCATATTTAAAATGTCAGTGAGTTTTTCCATCTTCTCCTATATTTATTTTGGACAGAGCCTGCTGAATGCTTGCTTGCTGATACAGGTTCCCAAGTGTAAATTCCAGTTGACATCAGGAGACTTAATCAGATGGCCTCAACTGTTATACGCAGATTTGCCTTAGTCACCTGCAGGTTGTTACTGGGACTGCTGGTTAGGTACTGCTACTGTTTATAAACCTAAATCGGTACACCCTGTCAGCAGCATGTCAGCTAACCAGTTGAACGATTTACTTAAATTCACTTGAATTCTGACCTGGAATATGAGCATGCCAGCATAATTTAACAGGAAGTTAAGTTCCGAAGCCTACAAGATAGCGTACTTACTAATTTGCTGTTCCTTAACATACACATAGTGGATTCATGAGTTATCAATGATATATATAGCTTGGCATACTTCAACCCATGTTTCATGCATTGCACCATGGGATTTTAGCACATGACACATGGATAAGTCCTACTGATTTGTCTGTATTGTCCGCTGGGTTATTGACCTTAGTTCTGTTTGTACTACAGATAGCTTTAAAGAATGTGGTGGTGAAATCTGTCCTTTTGAAAAGACTACACGAGGAATACAAAACGGTTAATGAAGATGCACTGAATTTATTTTAGCTTATTACAGGTATATTGTACCTCTTTAGCATAATGGGTGGACCTTCGCTGTTATGGGATGCTAAATTATAGGGCACTCATCAAAAATACCCCAAACCAAAAATGTTTCCGCAAATATCAATATATTGGCAGAATGCTAAGAATTCAGATGTTACGTGGTAGGATTAAAGGAGGTGTTTTCCCTCTTCATATAGCCTGTGATAAAGTAGATTTTGTACCTTTAAAATATGAAAACGTGGCCCCATTCAGCATATCGGGTAGTAAAATCAATCTGCTTTTAAGTTTGATCGCCAAGATCCTAAACTCGGATTACACACGCGGGATAACCTGGGGGTGTAGTATCATTACTACGGAATGTAATTAGAGTAAGGTATTAATTACACTGAGACACTATCGCGCGACACCTTCTGACTGTAGCATTCGGTAGTTTTTACATTTAACTGCATGATATGTATAAAAAAAAGTAGCTGAACATGTTGATCATGTACTTTAGAGGGACGAGTTTAACATAGTTTGACAATGTAACTGGAGGTGCGCCCGGCGGTGCCTTTGATCGCCCGCTATTCCTTTAACGCGGGACCAGCCTCCGCCCGGTGACATCATGCCGGCGGAGGGGGGAAGATGGAGGGCTGCGGGCAAGGCAGGGGATGCGGCCAAGTTCGAGTCCGCCGTGGGATCGCAGCCGTAGTTCAGCTGCAGGCCCGCAGGGGAGGCAATGCGGACGGGACGACAGGAGAAGCAGCTCCCCGATAGCTCTCCACGCATATAGGCAGCCTGAAAAATAACAGAAGCCGCTGCTTATTTCATTATCATTGTTTAACGCGCAGATCGTCGGTATTAGTGTTATTGGAGTTTATTATACTACGGACAGGCCGTCTCGCTGGGCGCCGGAGAGCCCGCACCTTGAGCCGTTTCGGTCCTACGGAGGACAGCGGTAAGCCTTAGTATAAGATGGCCGGGACGACGTCGATCGAGGCGGTGAAGAGAAAGATCCAGTCGCTGCAGCAGCAAGCGGACGATGCGGAGGACCGGGCCGAAACGCTGCAGAGGGAGGTGGATGCGGAGAGGCACGCCAGGGAGAGGGTGAGGGTGACGGCGACGGCGGGGAGAGGCACGGTGCCCGGGGCTTTAGAACCTTTCATTGTAACGGGGAATGAAGTGGGAACTGAGCGCTGGTAGGTGTGTGATGGTGTGTTAGTTGGGGCTGAGATGGACCTTCGTGCCAGCTGCGCAGTCAGGCGACACATATGTGTCTTTGTCAGATATTACGGGCAGTTTAAGCTGTTACAAAGTTTCGATTTTCCGTGTGACACGCTGCTCGTGGAAAATGAACATAAACTGTGCGAGTGTGACGGCAGATTGTCCATTAGTGCCGAGTAAATGGGGACAGTGGCTTTATTATGGCGTGAAATCGCGCACGCCGCAGGGACGCGTGTAGCTCCTGTGTAGTTATGCCGGGCTGTCTGACGCGGATCCCTAAAAACAGCCGAAATATACGCAAGGAATACATCCCTCTTTCTTTCTCCTAGAATGACAACGTAAAACGGAGCAGGGCGTAAAAGTTTAATTTTGCGGCAGACGGCCGTAACCTGCCGCTTTTTCTGAATAATTTAAAGAAGGGGAGGTGATTCCAGTCATTTGGCTACGGAATGTGCGGAGAAGTGGCCGCACCCGTTAGCGAAATGCAGTATATGTGCCTATTCACGCGTATATCCCGCACGTATGGACATATATCCCACACACACACGCGTATGGACATCCCGCACACACGCACGCGTATGGACATCCCGCACACACACACACACATATGGACATCCCGCACACACACACACACACACATATGGACATCCCGCACGCACACACACACACACACACACAGCGTACGCATCAAAATGGTGGGCGGGAGGGTGTTGGCCGTAATGACTGGTTACCCATAAGCGCTCCCCTTAAACTAATAGCCTTATATTACTGGCACACAGTAGCCGTGTAACGACCGACTTATTCTTTGGTTTAAAAATAGACTGTCATTGTGACGGTAACAATTTAAGGCCGCATTATTGTAAGGCTTGCGCTGCAGTGTAAGGGCAGCGAAGGGCTCTGCCCTGTTAGATCAGGTTCGGTGACTGGCTATTTGCAGGTTGAAGGTGGACTGTCCTTGTCACGGGATATTTAGTCTGAATGCCTTGGAACCTACTGGGTAGATCATATTTACTGATAATTTTTGGGCTCTTGTTTCCGCTTTTATTTTAATTTCTAAAAGTGCTGACATATTGCAGCCTTCAGATGGGAATTTCTTTCAGAGATCTCTCTCCGTGTGTAAATACTCTGAAAGCGGGCAGAGGCATTTGGGGGAAACTGGCAGTGCTGTTTCTGCAGGCGGCCGTCTGTCTGAATGACCCGCCCGCCCCCAGAGTGAGAGCTCTGGAGAGAGCTTCTGGCTGCCAATTACACCCTGGCAGCCAGCAATGCAATTAGGCATGCATTTGACTGCACCCCGCATTCACGCACCCCCCTCGCCATACACACAGGCCGCCTTCCCAGCTTATTCAGTGAACCGACGCAAATGTTCTGGAAGCTTCTCAGCTGTCATTGCCGACCGCGGCAGATCAGCGGGTATCGTCAACCTGCTGTGTACGTACAGGCCCGAATATGATGATGATGAAGGTGATGGTGGTGATGATGGGAACGAGCGGATATTAAGTTTCAGAGGCTGAAAGGTGACCTGCTGTTTTAAAAGCTTGACATGCATGCACACCGAGTTCAGACTTGTCCTGAACTTTTGCGATATTAACAGTTCACTGCATAAAAGAAAAAGCTCTTGCCGAAGCTGAGGCTTGTAGAGAGCTGACCCCGTATCCCGAATCTCCGTGCCCCTGTTCCGGCTTGGCCTGCTTCTGCTCCCTGGCTGGCCACGTAATGACGTTAATCATTTCTTAACATTGACTGGAAGCCGTGTGAGGAAGGTCCCGTCTGCCTGCCCTCCCACCACTTACCCCCGGAAATAATCCATCCTGCTTAGTGCCCCGTTAAGGAATGTTCCCTGCATGAGGAGAGCCGGTCTCGGGATACAGCTTTGCCTTTTTTTGGGGGGCCCCGGTGGCCCTTCTGGGAACACCACCCCCACCCCGTGTCCGTTTCTCCCTCGCAGTATACCTGCTCCCCCATGGGTCTGGCTGTGGCTGCCTGTAACAGTTTGACATCTAATACAGAGGCACAGCAGGCTGATTAGCTTTAGATTTAATCACATTTATTTAATCTGGAATGAATGCTGGCTTTTATTTCCAGTGGTTGTGTTTTTTTTATTTTTGTCAGTCTCTGGGGTCAAATGGATGAATGTATCCCTAAGGCAGATGCAGGAGAGAGTCAGGGCCCCTTGCTTGGCAAACAACTTTGTGCTTTCTGTCTGTCTCTCTCTCTTTGTCCCTCTCTCTCTCCCTCTGTCTCTCCCTCTCTCTGTCTCTCTGTCTCTCTCTCTTTGTCCCTCTCTCTCCCTCTCTCTGTCTCTCTCTCTCTCCCGCTGTCTCTCCCTCTCTCTCCCTCTCTGTCTGTCTCTCTCTCCCTCTGTCTGTCTGTCTCTCTCCCTCTGTCCCTCTCTCTCTCCCGCTGTCTCCCCCTCTCTCTGTCCTCTCTGTCTCTCTCTCTCTCCCGCTGTCTCTCCCTCTCTCTCCCTCTCTCTCTCTCTCTCTCCCTCTGTCTGTCGGTCTCTCTCCCTCTGTCCCTCTCTCTCTCCCGCTGTCTCTCCCTCTCTCTCCCTTTCTCTGCCTCTCTCTCTCTCCCGCTGTCTCTCCCTCTGTCTGTCTGTCTCTCTCCCTCTGTCCCTCTCTCTCTCCCTCTCTCCCTCTCTCTCTCCCTCTGTCTCTCTCTCGCTCTCTCCCTCCGTCTCTCTCCCTCTGTCTCTCTCTCTCTCCCTCTGTCTCTCCCTCTCTCTCCCTCCCTCTGTCTCTCTCTCTCTCTCTTTCTCTGTCTGCCTCCATGTACATGAACAATTCTGTCTTCCTGCTATCAAAGGTTGGAGTGTTTGAGCTTCTTATTAACAACATAGGAATGGAGTTGGCTTCCATGCTTGATGGTCTGTGTGTGTGTTTTATTATAACTCGTACAGTGTGGTAGCTTTTGACCCTTATCCACATGGTGTCGTGGAGTAATGGACTTGGCTACAGTATGACCACCTGAGTTTCGTCCCCACAGATATTCTTGTTGATATAGCACCTGAAAAGGATGCCGTCATGAATGTTGGAGTTATAAGTTCCTATATTCTTTCTATTATACACGTGTTTGTGTTTAATCTTTAAGCATCATAAATAAATAATTTCCATCTAATACCCTTGATGTCTAATTTGTTGCATATCCGACATCTGGTAGCTGGTGCACATTTGAAATGTTGTGGGACACAATTTTGGTTTTTACAGATGTTATTATTCATGTAAACATTTCCATATATGGAGTAGGTAGACACTAATAGTTTATTAGTTCAGTTTAAATAGACAACCCAGTAATACTGCTAAATAAGTCACAGCTGGTGTGTTTAGTTTAGGGCTGCAGCTATCGATTATTTTAGTAATCGGGTGTTCTGTTGATTATTCCATCGATTAATCGAGTAATCGGATAAGAAATACTTTGTCTTATTAAAGTGCAATTGTAACTATTCAAAAGAGAAAAAAGACAGTTCTCTTAAAATGAACAACTCATTGGTTTTAATGGTTAAAATGCATACCACAATGATGGTATTTTTAGTAATTCAACATGAGGGAGATGAAAAAATCTGGAAAAAAGCACATTTTGTTCGAGCGCTGTTTGCAAATGCAGCACTTAAAAAGCACCCGTTATGATACAGACACGTTACCGAAACAGAGTATTTTTGGGCAAATAAATTACCACAAAATAATGTAAGCTATTTTGCCATGAATTTGGTAGTAAATTCACATTGACCCATGTAACCCGAGGGGAGCTGTAAACTGATATTTTAATCAGCTGTATTAACGTGGTTGTAGTGCAGCTAACTGTAATTATGAAGCAGTTCATAACCAGAACAACTTAATATGTAACGTTACCCTGCGTCAGTAGACAAACATCATCAGTGAAATGAGGACGTTAGCCTTAATAGCTGCTAAGATACCTTCGGTCATAACTATTAATTATGATAACCATTAGCAGCTAATGCTGTGCCAATATAAAAACAAAATAGTATTTAGTATATTAATGAATTAAGCCAATGAATTAAATGTTTTTGTTAAATCTGTTATTTTATCAACATACCGCTTAAAGTGCTTGGTATTTAGGAATGAAAATGCCCATGATTCCATGCCGTGAATGTCAATGTTTGGAGCTGTTTGCCATCTCTGTGACTTTGCCGAAAATTTCTCCGCCATTTTTTTAGACGGGGGTGTCACTGTCGCTACCAAATCTGTACAGCCTTGTTGCTGCCTGATCTGTACAGCCTTGTTGCTGCCTGATCTGTACAGCCTTGTTGCTGCCTGATCTGTACAGCTGCGCCATTCTGTTTCTTACACTCCTGTTTCTTTCTTTTCTGTTCCTACCACTCTGCTACACATAATGCAGCGTAAGCACATTGTGTGACAGTAATAATCCTCCGTGTGAAACACGGTGATCACTGAGCAGTACATACTCCTGTGGATCAAACGAAACATCGAAGCAAAGAAATTGCATTGAGGATTTTTTTGTAATCGAGTTATTCGAATTACTCAAATCGTTGCCGCCCTAGTTTAGTTATTGCAGTCAAAGGGGACTGACATTGTTAGGCTCTCATTTTTAAAACAAATAGCTAATTTCTTTGGATATTTATAAAGGGATATTTTGTAAGACACACGAATGGTTGTCTTTGAGAGTGCAATTTACATATTAAGCGGGTGCTTTTATCCAAAGCCTTGTACAGTTAGAAAGCAGGGTCAGACAGGGTCAGATAACCCCCAATTGCTCCAGGGACTAAATCACTTTGCTGGCAAGGGAATTTGAACCTGTGACCTTCCGATCACAGATACGGTGTCCTAACCCGCAAAGCATCACACCAAATGGCTCTCAGACAGTCGAGGGAATCTAAAAAATGTCCCACCGGGATGTCGTCTTCATACAGGCAAGTCCCCGAGGACAGGCTCCGTGAGCTGGGAGAGGAGCCTGCGTGTGTCCAGTGCTCCGGAAGCTTCTCGGGCTGAGCACCAGTCTCTGTCCCTCTCACCCGGCATTTCTCTCACAGGCAGAGGCTGAGGTCGCGTCCCTGAATCGCCGTATCCAGCTGGTGGAGGAGGAGCTGGACCGCGCCCAGGAGAGGCTGGCCACCGCGCTGCAGAAGCTGGAGGAGGCTGAGAAGGCCGCAGACGAGAGCGAGCGGTAAGGTGCTCCCCTCCCCCGACACGGCGATGCCGCGCTCGTCCGCCAGTCACTTTCAGAATGTGACAAATGCCCGATACCCTTTGTATTTGTCTAGTTTCTTGGCTGACGTTAGTTTTCGGCAAAAGGATTTATATTCTCCATTTTATACAAATTGACTGTTGGGTACTGCTATAGGGCATTATGGAGTTTTTATTTTTCACGCAACAGGTCAGTGTTAAAAACAAGTATATGAATAATAATGACATTTTATTGATCTTGGTGGGGAAATTCTCTCTTTTCCTAATTCATCTTGCTCTCCATGACATGCGCACACACACGCATGTGAGAACAAGATGCTCCATCATTACCCAGACTCTGAGTAGTCCTGTGCCCTGTCGGGTCGGATTACGGTGTCCTGGATGGACCTCTGAGGGCCTCTCGCACATTCTTCTCTCCAGAGGCATGAAGGTCATAGAAAACAGGGCGACTAAGGATGAGGAGAAGATGGAGCTCCAGGAGATGCAGCTGAAGGAGGCCAAACACATCGCTGAGGAGGCTGACCGCAAGTATGAGGAGGTACGTCAGCAGAGTCTATCGGGGCCGGACGTCCAGCGGTGGCACCAAGCTGCAGGGTCTCCTGTCCAGTAATAACTTTGCTAAAACAGTTGGGTTTCACATGAAGCCAGATGTACTGTCAGTCAGATGTGATCGCGATGTATTGACTGAACGTCTGGTATTTTCCAGCTTGGTCACATGACTGCTGACTCATCGGTTGTTCAGCTAAACCGTCGTGTCTCCCGGTCCTCGAGGACCCCCGGACACTCCATGTCTTTGTTCCCGCACCTGTAGTAAGCGGTCGCTCTTCTCGATAGTTTGATTCACTCACAGTCGTTTGGTTGGGGTGTGCCCGAGGGCTGCTTTGAGAAATGCCCAGCTGAATTGTCTGTGCGGTTGCCGTCCCCGAGTGCCTCACAGTTTAGGCAAATGCTGTGGGATTGTGCCGCCGAGACCTTACCTGGACGTCGTGAGTGATGACGGATATCGGAACGGTCGCGCTGAGTTTGTGATTTGTGGGCGATGAGGTAACCGTGGGGATGACCGCTCTTTATGTCCCAGGCGAAGCGGGGATTAGTGGCGTTGGGTGGTACTTGTGCCCCCCCCCTCCCAGAATGCCGCACGTGCTGCCTTTGTGACGTCTAGACGGCCCGCTGTTCCTCTGGCACTGAATTAACATTCCTGTCTCTCCTCGCCTGTTAGCCTCTTCACGTCGCATCTGGAGCTCGTTAAGACGGCGTGGTAATTAAATTACCTTGGGCCAGACTCCCCCAGCCACACACCAACCCGATCTAGCCTGCGGGCCCTCTGCGGACCTTTCTAGAATTGCCCTCGTACATTAGAAACAAAGGTTCAGATTCTCGTGCTGGGTTTGATTAATGAGTTTATCCCTCCATATGAAAGGCATGGTTCAGGTTGGGGCAGACGCGTGGGCTCTGAATGCCGGGGGCTACATCTTTAACAGGCGGAAGGCGCCTGGGGTTCGGGTAAAAAGGGGAACAGAAGTTGGCGTTCCACAGGCATCTGCTGATCAACTCGCTAGGCGACACAGGCAGCCTCTGGGAAGCCGCTGGGACATGTTGTGCGGTCACATGACCTGGCATTATGGCACATTAAAGGAGTGGGGGGGGGCTCAGTGACTCGCATTGACGGGAAGGGGGGCATCAAAACTCCGCTGACTGAGAGCTATCGTTAGCTACCTCGGCCTCCTGGGCACCTGGCCGTGGTCGGGATCAAACACCTGCTCCTGGCTCATTCCAGGTCGCTCGCAAGCTGGTCATCCTGGAGGGCGATCTCGAGCGCTCAGAGGAGCGTGCAGAAGTGGCAGAGGCGTAAGTCCTACTTTTTAATATTTATTCTATCAAAGTGCATTATCTACCATCTCAGTTTAGCCAAATGAGTGATTTGCTCATGGTGGCACGGCGGGACAGTGGTTAGCACCGTCGCCTCACACCAGGGTCCGAGTCACCGCCATGGCTACGTGTGTGTGAAGTTGGCATGTTCTCCCCATGTCTTCATGGGGTTTCCTCCAGGTTCTCCGGTTTCCCCCCACAGTCCAAAAACATGCTGAGGCTAACTGGAGATGCCAAATTGCCCACAGGTGTGAATGGTGTGTGAGTGTGCCCTGTGATGGGCTGCCCCCCCCAATCCTGGCTTGTTCCCTGCCTTGCACCCCACAGCCTCTGGTATTGGCTCCGGACCCCCCATGACCCTGAATAGGACAATCAGTTTCAGGCAACGGATGGAGTTATATGCTCTGCTTTTGTCAGGACCTTATGTCCCCATCAGGACCTTGTCTGATGGTTTATATAATATTTATCATTTAACCTTTCAATGCAAATGCTGTTTAACAAACAACTTGTGCTTCTTTACACGCAGAAGTGAATTCTTTTTGTATTGAATCAGCTAAACCTGGAGCTTCCATCATTACATGGATGAAGCCTTTGTGATGCATTATGAATGAAGGTGCTGAGATGTTCCACAAAGCGGTGGCTTAATTACGGCTGTATGGGCTTGATAATGCTAGCGCCGTGTTATACACCTGCATCAGTCTGATGTGCCGGTGTCTCAAGGACACTCCATGAAAATATGAGCAGTTACAGATACCAGCTTTGGTTTTCTATGCATCTGAGCCCAGCTTTGTGGTGCTTTCAGTCCTGTGTGACCTCATCGGAGATGCTAACCAAAGCAGGATGCCACGGCTGATTCTCTCCCTCTGTTTTGTGGTGCATGCCTGAATGTGCCTGTCCGGGACATGCCCGTTTCTCACGGCACCCTCCCGCGCCCCCCCCTTTGCCGGACTAACGCAGCCGAATCCGGCAGCTGGAGGAAGAGCTTAGAGTAATGGATCAGAATTTGAAATCCCTCATGTCCACGGAGGAAGAGGTACAACTGCGCCCTCTGCGGGCGGCTTGGCGCGTCTCTCCGTGTCGCTGAGCGCTGCCTTTCCCATCTGCCGTGCGGCCTATCCCGTTTCCTCTTCCTGTCACGTGACTGGGGGCTGCCGGCCACCCTCCGTGACTCATCCTGTCCTTCGCTCTAGCTTTGTGTGATCTCTGCTACCCCTTGCTCTGGTGAAGGAGGCAGGTGCCCCGCCAGAACCTACAATAAGATCTGGCTTATTTTGAGATCGCTTGGTGTATACTGGTATAATTTTTAATTTGTTTTAGTTTATATAATAAAATGCCAAATTCCCATAAATACTAGCTTACCCTTTTTTATATTTTATTTATGAGAACACCTAAATTTGAATCAAATTTAAATTTATACTTAATATTTGTGGTTAGCTTTGCTTTCCACATATTTCTGTTCTGTGAAAAGGGATCGCGCTGTGCTGTAAACTAGCCCATCACCTTGACACTAAGGCGAAGCCCCGACGTCAGGGGCCTCTGCTGAGCGTCGGTCCATTTAACAGGACGTTGAAGGGCAACTCAAATTTAGCAGCAAAGTCCCGCTGCTTCATGGCCCCCAGCTGTCCTCCTTTTTGGGGAGACATCGCTGTGCACGGATGTGGGACGTCAACCTCTCTGAGCCCCCGGCATCCCGCCTGGGTCGGGGGTCTCCTCAGCCGCCTTCACCCCTCCCTCTCACCTTCTGAACTCGCTCTCTCCTCCCCCCCCCCCCCCCGCCTCCCCCCTCCCCCCCCCCCCCCCAACCCCCCCCGGCCCCCCGCCCCCCGCCTGGGTCGGGGGTCCCCCCCGCCCCCCTCCCCCCCCCCCCCCCCCTTCTGAACCCGCTCTCCCCCCCCCCCCCCCCCGCCCCCACTGTCTTACCCTCCCCACTCGTGTCACTGTTGGACAGTAAATCTGGTGACCTTGAGGAGGAATTGAAAAATGTCACCAACAACTTGAAGTCTCTGGAAGCCCAGGCTGAGAAGGTAGGCCAAGAAGGTTGAGTTCACCCCCTCCCCCTCCAACAATGAGAATCCATCTGGCCTTTGTACCATCATTTTTAAGTTATACTCTAATTAGCTCACTTAATATTCCTGATGCAGGGACCAGAGACCCTGACAACTGAGGGAAAATCAATCTCCCTCTGAATTGTTCCATAGATGGGACACATTGATCAAACCACAATCCACAATCCCTCACATTGCTCTAACCAGCCAGAAACACTCCTCTGCTCTTTGTACTCGGGACCAGTTCAGACTCCCTGCCCGTTAGAGCCGTTGGCTGGCAAAGACGTATTTCGCTTCAGTAGCAGAAAAGCACCTGTGAGCCGTACAAATCCTGTCCTTGGTGTATTAGCGTGCCAGGAACATGTTACTGATTCTCCTTTTTCATGTCTAATGATATACTGACGTGTACCTGGTGTCTGAGTGCAGCCATGTGACTTTCCACGGCCCTCTTGTCCTGCCATGTAGAGGGTAAAACAGACTTGTAGCTAACTGGTTAATGTTTAGTGTAACCCATTATCAGAATGCTGTCCATTATATGTAGCAGGGTTAGGGGGAATAAGTCAGATAGCCGCCGGCCACACGTCCAGCTAGTATGTCTGCCCGGTTCTCATCTATAAAAATGCTCCGTAGATATGCATCTGTCTCTGCTTTATCCCGCTAGATTCCTGTCGCTAAACCCTCTGCTGTCTCCTGTTTGTCTGATTCATTCGCCGTTCTGTTTAACACACACACACACACACACGCTGCTCCACCAAGATCAATTTAGGATGTACATGTAGAAATATTAATACCTGTACATGTAGAAATAATAATATTAATTGTAAACACACTGTAGGTGGTTTTCTTTGGGAGATGGACTTTGGGGGTTTCGTCGATCTGCCCGTATACCGTAGCAGTAGAGCATTACTGACATTACCCTGCGTGACGGGAGTATTTCAGTGCATCTAGCATGGCCTAGGTACCCACTGGTGCTCATTTGGCAGCAGTGTGACCCTGCTTTAGTGTGGGTGTCATGTGACTCACTTGGTGTGGCAGGGAGTGTCGACAAATTTCAAGGGAAATGAAAATCAGTAAGAGCTGGTTTTCTTTTGTGCTAAAATATTAGGTGAGTAGAAAACTGCTCACTTTGTGTTGATAGCAGTTACACACTTTTAGTAGCAGAACAGAGTTTGTGAAGTGAAATTTCCAATTGTTAACATTTTCGACCTTTTTCTTCAGTATTCACAAAAAGAGGACAAATATGAGGAAGAAATCAGAGTCCTCACGGAGAAACTCAAAGAGGTGAGTGGCCTGCCAAAGCTTGGCACACAAGCTGCATTTGGTTTATTCTGCTTTGTTAGTGATGATTTGTTCCAGTGTGTTATAACGGTGGTTAGACAGAACACACTCTTACTTGTTCATGTTTTTTACAGGCTGAAACTCGTGCTGAATTTGCAGAAAGATCCGTCGCCAAACTCGAAAAGACTATTGATGATTTAGAAGGTATGTCTTTTGTGTCATTGTCGGCCTGTAGCTTTAAAGTGCCAGCCGCTTAATACGAATGACCTTCCGGCTGTTTCTGTGTTTCTGGTACATGCTTGCTAACAGAAACCGCTACCCTGTGTGACTCTTTTATATATAAGTACCCGGTGTGACTCTTTTTTTATATAAGTACCCGGTGTGACTCTTTTTTTATTTTTTAAGTATAGGTAGTATAATTACAATCTAAATTTAATTACAGGTCCTTTAGCTAGGAAGTAATTTAAGAATATCTTCTAAGCTGTAATTAAATTAGATTAAATTAGAAGATAATTGAAATTCTAATTGAAAATTTTAGCTGTAATAACACTAGAGGACCAGAATTGGTCAGTAGCATTTTAATGAGTGTAATGCGTAGAATCAGTGTTAATATGAAACATGGATCAATTAACAACTGTTTTGGGCAGTAGTATCATTTTAACAACCAGTTCCGTAAACCTTGTTGTGGTATAATTGCCATATATGCTGTTTTAGATCATCAAGTGGCTATTTTCTTGTGGGTTTTTATTTGGTCAGTCCCAGGGGAAATTAGCCTGTAACTTTTTTAAGTCTTGACTGTTCTGAAGTCATTTTTCCAAGCATGGTTAAAGGAACTTCTGAGTGGACGAGAATTCATAACCCTTTGAGTCTCATCCGTGTGACTAATGGAGGTTGAGAGCAGCCATGGGTGATGCACGGCTTGATAGATCCCTGTTTGGACGCCCCGAGCTGAAGCCGGAGGGTGATTGGGAGTGGCGTTGGGCTGAGCTGTGGTTCTGCATGTGGTGAGGGGTGGTGACCCCAGTAGTAGTGTGAGGTTCTTGGTTCATATGTGTGAAGACTGAATTAAGGGGATTTTGGTTTTAGATATTAAGCCATCAATGCATGGTAACTATACATTCATATTTTAAAAATCCGACCTATTTACACTTATTCATTTATTATTGTCTTTTCATTTGATCTTGTAGTGCTTTGGTTTGTTTGTTTGCACATTTCTGTTTGTTTGTTTACTTCCTTGTTTGCTTCTTGGTTTGTTTACTTGCATGCATGCATGAGACCGTGGTCATCCAAATTTTTTTTAATTTTACTGTACCTGAGTTGTTTTTCCGCTCATCACCGCTCCGCCCCTCTCTGTCTGCTCTGTCTTTCTCCCCCCTTTCTCCCCCCTTTCTCCCTGGCTCTGTCCCTTCCGTCCCGGCCTCCCTCAGACGAGGTCTACTCCCAGAAGCTGAAGGGCAAAGCTCTCAGCGAGGAGCTGGACCTCGCCCTCAACGACATGACCACACTGTAGACGCCTCCATGCTGCTCTCTTCCTCCTCCTCTTCTCCTCCCTCCTCCTGCTTCCTGCCACTGCCCCCTTCTTCTCCATCAAGCGCCTCCCAGTCACTCCTCACCATTGGTCTCCATTCCAGTGTGCTGTTTTGCTTTTCGATTTTCAAAGAAACCGCTCTTGGCCCCCTCAAAAACTGCTTTTAAAAACACGGATGAAGTCATATTTGATACACGGTGGAGGATTAGCTCACCCTAAATAACAAATGAGTCCCGGTTAGGGCCAGTACAATCTCCCCGTAAAAATAATCGTGTTTACGTAACCATTTATGGAAAAAATGCATCCCACGCATTTCCTACGCTGGTTTATTTTGTTTTCTCTTTCTGTGTCTGAGAATAATGTTCTCCAGTGAGTCTTCCTTCACATTAGAAGACACACAGACACTCGTTTTTGTCAGTCCTGCAATGTTTATCTCCTGAGATGTGATCTGCTGGAAATGGCCAATATCTATTTCTGTATCACTTTCTTCTCTTCTTCTATAATAAACATCTAAAAACTCTGTCCTGATTTTCTTTTCTGTTTTTGTTTATATCCATGCCTTGTTCATTTTTCGTTTGCAGAATTTGCCAGAATGTTTAAGTCTCAGTGGATATTTAGGGGCTGTCGTAAGCTTCAGCTCATTAGCGCTTTCGGTAAAGCTCTCATTGAGGGAATCATCTGGCCTAGAGAGAGCCTGTGGACCATCTGCTGTTCTTGGAAGGGTGTGATGATACAACCGAAGACTTCTTGTATGTGTGCTATTTAGAATACATGGTCATTTAAGAAAACAACATTTATTAGCCATTTATGATTGTAAGTATGGGCTTCTCACTGTTTGTTCAGGGTTACTGCAGCTTATTTTGATGATGTTACCATCGTTGTTATCCGTGTTCAGTTTTGTGGCTACAGGGTATGTACCATTGACCTTTGGCCCTAATGGATGATGGTTTGTTCTCCCTTAAGCGTGTAGAAGAACGGTTTCCCACTAAGCCATTAGGTTTGTTAAATATCCTGCAAGCTCTGTGTTTAGTAACTTTCCTTTGCTGGCAGTAGCCCTCTCATGGAGCCAATGCCCTTGGAAGCAAACGTACCTTCTACTGAAACTGTCACGTTCGTAGGCAGTGAGGTCAAGCGAAAGGATTTTTTCGTTCTGACTCGCACACCGGTTTAATGTTTAAACCTTCCGTCATAAGCGTAGAATCATTGCTGCCTTGCGTTGTGACTCTCCAGCCCGCTCGCATCTCTCCCTCTAACTCCGTCGCTGTCTTCCTGTTCACATTCCTTGGTCTCACTTGCACTAACCCCTCTCTCCTCTCCTCTTTCTCCCCCTTTCCCTCCGTTCTCCCTCCTCCACTTCTGTGGGTGCCGCAGACCGCTTCTACAAGGAGGTCGAGAAAAACCGAGTCCTCAGTAACGAGCTGAGGGTGGTACTCAATGAGCTGAACAGCTGAGCGTCTGGCCACCTCCGCTGCGTGGAAAAGCGCTTCTTCTCCTCACGTCTTGCACCTTTTCCCTGTCACTCTCGGGCTCTTATGTCCCTGTTCCCCCTCCTCCTCATTTATAGGGGTCGGCTTATTGAATTTAATCTGCCATTTATATCTACATCGCAAGTTTTATTTGTAATATTCTTAGAAAGCTGGTGATTGAATGGGGTCCTGTGTTTGTCAGCCTTGGTTCCTTGGTGATCGGAAAAGGCTAAGCTGGTGTTTCCTAAGGTGTATGTAGGATCTGGGCTTCCAGCACAGTCCATCACCATAAGCATGAGGAAAAGCCCAGCTTGAAGCAGACTGCCTTGCCTGTAGTTTCACACAATGGAAATGCTTAACAGACGGTAACAGTGAGCAAATATGCAAACTTATCCCAAACGGCTGCCCTTCCTGATCGAATGGTGTCCACCTGCAGCCTGTATATAGATTAGTAGGGGTAGCATCCAGCTGTGCTTAATGTACACTATTAAAAGGTTTAGACCTTGACCAAAGAGGAATGACCTACAGCTCGGTGTCTCTCTCTGCATAACACGTAACATAGGTCCTGTCTAAAGTGGAAACCTATTTGGATAAGTAGGTATTAATGTATTTAGATGTATTTATTCAGTGTGTACGGTAAATTACTGACTTCTTACTGTTTAAACATTATTATACCCTAGTCAATGCGTATCTTACCTGACACCTTGTTAGCTGTGCATTCTGGAGCTTACAGTACATTGCAGTATATAAACGCCAGTGGATTCTATTTTAACATAATGCATCCCCCAGTATTTTATTTTATATCATCTAAAATTGTTCATGGTGGAAATATAACTATGCATTAGAGAATGATTCAGAATGTTTACAACACGCTTTACTAGCATCACATCAGATGCTTTCATGGATAGAGAAGCTCATTGGCTAACGAGAGGCCCTCCATCGCCTGCCACTGAAGATGAACAGGTGGTCCCTGTCCGCGCCAGTCGCCTACCTCAGGCGCTTTGAGTGTTTAACCGGCATCCAAATCCATACGTGAGCAGAGTGATAAGGAGCTGTTTTTGCTGCTGACTCTGCACAGAACATCTGGGGAGGTAGAGCTCATGTGAGGATCTTTGTGCTCGGGGGAGTGGGATCTAGTGGAGAAAAGATCTGATGCTGATTTAAAAGATTGTCTCCCGTTGTAAGGGGGGGGCGGATACTGTTATTGGGTTTTTTATGGGACTGGGGAGTAAGGTAGGCATAGATGCTATTTTCCTAATCATTGACCCATCTGTTATGCAGTACCTTAGCTGTAATGAAGTGCTCTTTTGGGAATGCTTTGTTTTATAGACGTCTATTAACATTTTGCTAAATGTTAAACTCTGTGTAGCACTTCTAAATATTAGTCTCTCTTGCGATGCCTTGCCGCTGACTAATTGCCTTATGCTGAGATCTTTGCTGTAACTATTTCTTTTCCGCTCCTTGATTCACCATTAGCTTTGAAATCCGACTTTGCTCGGTGGTGTTTCTGCCTTTGCTCTGCTTGTTGCTATAAACAAGAAGACGCCTGCCAGCCTGTTGAAGCATGACATTATGTGCCCTGAAATATAAACCCTGTCTGATGGTTTTGCTGCAGCAGGACCATAGTCACCCGGCCAGATTAACCACTTCAAAGCCCGCATCACAGTTGTAGGACATGTCGTGTCGACTCCTTGCCGTCCAACGGCCACGAGATCGCTCACCTGCCCCATACCGAGGCTTCCGCCATGGAGCAGTCGTACATTTGTGATTCCGGGTGGATCCTGCATGCGTGCGGGCCGTGCCTGTAAATGTTTTATGCCACGTGTGAAATATTGTGACGTTGCGCTAACGCTTGGCCCCTTGAAGGTTGGCCGCTTCCGACGGCTCGGATACTCACCCTCGTCTTTCCTTTCTCTCTCCCTCCCCCACCCGTCACCAGAGAAACTGGCCCATGCTAAGGAGGAGAACATAGGGATTCACCAGGTGCTGGATCAGACCCTGCAGGAGCTTAACAATTTATAAAGAGCGTGTCAGTTCTCCCAGAGAAAGGGGAGGGGGTGTAACCGAGAACAAAGCTTTATTACTGGGCCCGATTCATACCGACACGTCGGCATGGTACCAAGGCGAATCACACCTCCAGCGAAAATGCTCTGACAAAAAGGGAAGTCCATGTTACATTTGTCTAGTTGAGGGTAGGCAGTAGATACGTGTTCTGTTTTTTTGAATATGGATGCACCAGGCTCAGCGTTTTAAAATAGATAGCGTCGACCTTCACTCTCGTGACCTTCTGTCATTTTCCACGCTTAGAAATCCCATCCCCGACGAAGTCTGACTAATGAATGAATCTTTTGTCTGAATCACCTTTACGTTATCACAAGCTTTGATGAATGAAGTCTTTTTAAAAGTTCATAGTCTGTATTGAAAAATCCGTGGTCATCTCTCTGTCCTCTGTTAACGAAATGTTTATTTTCATGGACTGTTCCATCTGTGACCTTGGTCAACAGTGTCACAGTGACTTCCTGCATGGCCGGAGGATAGTGATGAACTCCTAACTGATAAGATACCATCTACAGACAGCAGAATCGATAACAAAGCCGTATTTGATTATTCAGAACTACTGTTAAAAGTGCTGTGTTGCCAAGACTTAAGAGCTTATTGTAAGTTTAGAAATGTCACCTTGAGAGCTAGGCAAGGCATAACGTTTTTTAATTGACCGTAATTCTTCAGGCCGTTTTTTTTTTTGTACTTAATTTTTATGAAACTGACATTTAAAGTTATTGTCTTTGAGAATATCACTGAAATCAGTGAATTTTGTCTGAAAAATATTACAAGTTAGGTATGGTCAGCTTTTGATTGAGTTATAATTTGAGAGTATTTTAATTTGATTCTTTTTACTAATAAGTACTGTATGTAATTTTTTTCAAAGCCCTGTTTTTGACTGTTCATTAACTCTTCTCCCCGGGCAGTGTAGGTTTCTGAAAACACTGAAAAAATGTAACATTGACTAGAAATGTTGCAGTTTTAAATCGAAAGTCTTAAGACGCTCCTCTCCAAAATTAAATTTACCCCGCATGTGTATCCTTTGCAATTGGCTCTGTATGTTTCCTGTTTAAGATCATTAAAAGTCTGACAAAATGTTGTTTCCTGTTTAATTCCCTTGTGCGTCACAGTGCCACGACATAGTGCACGTCACATGAAACTCGATAGGGTATAAGTGAGTGAATAACTGCACAAAGTACCGCAAAAGAAGCAAAGAAGTATTGCAGATATCGGAAGTATACGAAAATGGTAAATATACAACATGGTAATAATAGTGTGCAAAATTAAAAACAAATATGACAAACAGTAATTTATTGCTGTTAGACAGTGATACTTACAGTATGACCAATGTAATATGGTAACTGTAACATTCAATTCAACTTCGTCATTATAGTATACGGAGGTACACACACAACAAGAAGTGTCAGAAGAATGTGTTGTGGATATGCATGATAGTACGAATGGATTCATTTACCAGAATTAAGGAAATGTTTGCATGTGGTTTATTTTCATTAACTATTCTAACACTTTTGGAATACTCGTGCTGGAAGTGGACAATAAGATATCTGTACGTGGAATGCCTCATATGCTTGGAATACATCGAATATTCGCTTTAAATCTGCATACATGATTTTAAAAAGTAAAAGCATCCACTGTGTGAGAGGAATAATGGCATATTTCTGGTATCTAGTGCTGGGTGGGGTTTCTATGCCTTGTGCCCACTTCCTCCCTAAACGGACTGGATCGGCAGCAGCTCCTGGCCCTGAGTGAGTTTCGTAGCGGCGGACAGCTTTCCGGGATCAACATCCCTGACCGAACAGTAAATAAGACAAACGACCTCGGCAGGGACAGAATGCTGAGCTATCACGGCAGTAAGGTGCTTAGTCATGGGCGCTCCTGGAACCGATGGCATGGGAGAGGCTGACTGCAGGCGGACGCCGGTGAGTACTGCGTCTGGCCGCCGGCTTTCGCTCGGTGTGCATCGGACGTTGATGGATCCCAAGCCGAGGAATAAAGGACACTCATCTATAGGATGAACTGATCCACCAAGACTGGCAGAGGGGGAAACCAGTAGTGACATTCCATTTAATCTCAAATAAACTAAAATAATAATAAACACCATTATCAAATAATTGTGATGTATCAAAGAGGTGTCTTTTTTCTTTCTAATAAAACTTTCCGTCACCGGAAACAGTTTTTTGTTATAAAAATACGAATAAAACTAACATGGAACTCTATGTGTGCGTCATTTGTACCTCAGTAGCTGGTGTTATTTTCTGCTTTGTGGTATTTTCAAGATTTTAACATGCAGATGACGGCAGCTGCACGTCTCATCTCACCTGGTTACCAAATTTCGTCAAAGTTTGAACGGGGAGGAGAAACGCCTACGTAAAACCTGGTGCAACAATTAGGCCAGCAGGGGGCACTCTCTGGACATGAAATGCCAATGCCCACTACACAGGGAAACCTACCTCCATCCATCTGCAGCATATCGTTTGGTTAAACATATCAGGTGGTGTTTTACATGTACATTTCTTTATTTAGCAACACTTTCTTTGCAGAACGACAGAGTTAGAAAAGCCTGGGGTCAGAGAGTAGGCACAGACAGCACCCCTGCAGCAATTGAGGCCACTGGCCTTGCTCAAGGACAATGAGTTGTGCTTACCTCAGGTCATCACCTAATACCCCATACTTGTGTATCGGGGCAAAAAATGGCTGCCTCGCATCACTCGGGTGGATGCAACAATGCATGGTCAGTACTGTCCTTGCTTAGTCATGATCAAATGCGGTTTCATCTTTATATATAGCAGGATATTCTATCGGAGCAACTCAGGTTAATACCTGCCCATGGGTATAACAGCATCCTTCTGGGACCAGCAGCACAATTCAGGTTACAAACACGTATCCTTTGCCTCTCTGCTGCCCGAGGCTCATAAACAATATACAGCAAAGCACTTTGTACCTTCAAAGAACTATATAAATGCAGCTCATTATTATCTTTAAGTCCTAAACCACATTCTTCTATTCTACCCCATGTGAATAGAAATACTGTAGCTTTTTATATGTTCTTGTTTTCCTTTTTAAAACTGAGAGAGTCCAAATTAGCCATAGCACAGCTGTCGGCAGTGATAGGCGCTGCACAATTAGCCAAACCCACGAGGCTGCAAGTCACCAGTGATGCATTCATATGCATTTAAATACAACTACATCACAACTCGACGGTCCACTTTAGCTCTGTATCACATCATATGGCATACTGTTTTCCAGTTATGGTGCATTTTGACTTTATTTAGGGAATTCCAGATGACACATTTTCTGCACACAGTAGCTGGTGACCTGTCCACACTAAGGTCACCAATAAATAGGAGGCATGCCTAAGTACCAGATGCAGTGGTGTAAAGGACACTGCCACTGGACTCTAGAGCAGTGGAGGCGTGTCCTCTGTAGTGACGAATCACACTTCTCTGTCTGGCAATCCAATAAGTGAGTCTGGGCTTGGCAGTTGCCAGGAGACTGGTACTTGCCTGACTGCATTGTGCCAAGTGTAAAGTTTGGTGGAGGGGGGACTATGGAGTGGGATTGTTTTTCAGGGGTTGGGCTTGGCCCCTTAGTTCCAGTGGAAGGAACTCTTAATGACTCAGCATATGAAGTCATTTTGGACAATTTTTTTTGTGGGAACAGTTTGGAGAAGGCCCCTTCCTGTTCCAACATAACTGTGCACCAGCGCACAAAGCAAGGTCTGTGTAATACATAGGTCTATGCCTGTGTATTATGGGATGTCATTAAAGTTCATGTGTGTGCAAAGGCCCAATGTGTTTGGCAATATAGTGCATGTATTTTTTAAACACACACAAATACAACTAGCTCAATATTTATTCTAGCACCCGTTTTATCCAGGGACGGCTGGATAAAGCTTTCTATTTTGCATACAGCTACGGCCCAGTGTTTCTCCCATTCCAGTAACAATGTCTGTGTGTCCCCCACTCTCTGGGGGAGGAAACCACGCAACAACATGGGGAGAACATGCAAACTCCACACATGTAGAGCTGGGGTGGAGACTCGAACCCGGGACAGGCAGCAGTGCTAACTAAGCTGCCATACCTGCTAGTATTGAGGTAAGTAGATAAGGGGGCAAGTTTTCCAGTGGTTGGATTGCCAATCCTGCCAGCAACCCCTAAATTTTCCCTGATGTTGGAGGACCTGCTTGCAGATGAAGCAATTGCAGGTTAAGGGCCTTGCACTAGGGCCCAATGGAGTAGAATCACTCCAGGCATTCATGGGATTCCAACCTTCCAATTGCTGGCACAAATTCCTAGCCTCAGATCCACCATTCCAGCAAGCTACAAAATGCTGTCACGCAATGAAACTGATACTTGGATTAATTACCGGTGACAGATCGTTAATAAACGCGCTCTGGAGGCCGTCGGTCCCCGGCGGGAGCCGCGTTTGCAGTGAGGCGCCGCGGCCCCTTTAAGAAGTTCTAACTGGGTTGCCAGGTTCTCGGTTTTATAGACCGCGGATGGAGTTTTTTTTGGGGGGGGGAAACTTTAAAAAATTACCGCGGGCTCAAAACTGAGTCACCACACAAACATGGATGGCAAGTAAAGGGCAAGGTGCAGAAAATATTCAAGGGGAATTCCCATCAGAGCAAGAAATACGGAGAGAGCGAGCCAGCCTCCCTCGCCTTGTTAGACCAGCGGCGCTGGATTCGGGTCTCATTGTTCGCTTTCTGGTGGATTTTTAACCGGGAATCTCGGCCCGGACCTGGCAACCCCGGCGGAGCGCTAAACCCGGAAGGAGAAGGAAACAAGTGGGAACAAACGGCGAGAAAAGAGCGAAAAGATGGCGAAGGCCGCCCCGAAACGGGAAGCGCGGCTTAACTTTTAAAGGCAGGCAGGGAGGGAGGCGCCATGGGATCCGCACCCGGGCTCCAGTAAGCCGGCGCGGGAGAGAAAGGCGGCGGGTAGCGGCGACGCGGGAGCGGCGCTTATTAATAATCCGAAGCGAAGGAGCTGCCCCCGGGCTCCCGTCCCCCGGGCTGCCGTCCCCAGGACCGCGTAACCATGACCGTGGCCGTGTTTTTCGGCTGCGCCTTCGTCGCCTTCGGGCCGGCGTTCGCCCTCTTCGTCTTCACCATCGCCAGGGACCCCCTGCGCGTCATCATCCTCATCGCCGGGTCCGTACCGCCGTCCCTCCGCAGAGGCCCCCTTTCGCCCCCAAAAGGGGGGACATGCGGGTCGTTTAAAGGTGTATCGCTTCCTATTAAACAGAGGGTTTGTTTTTTTTACATGCAGCTAGATCTATGGGCGGGGGGGTCAGTGGCACTACTGTTTTTTAGTTTAACAATCCATCCAACTTTGGGATACCTACCACGATATTCCCCAGCAATCAGTAAGCTGTATTTCTGATCCTAAGCCAGTGCAGTATATGATGTGGTGATATATGCCATGTATGTTTTACCTAGTTTGGGGTAGGCTGTAATTTGGCTCTTTGACCCCTGTCTGACCCTACAGATCCCAGTCGGTCTTCCCCTCTGCATTAATTTGGTCGGGGATCTGTGTCTGTGTGTGTGTGTCTGTGTGTGTGTCTGTGTGTGTGTGTGTGTGTGCACACGCGCGCCAGAGGTCTACACGCTCCCTTCTCCCTCCGCAGGGCCTTCTTCTGGCTGCTGTCTCTGCTCCTGTCCTCGCTGGTGTGGTTCATCGCCGTGAAGGCCAGCCACCAGGAGGAGGCCACCGGGCAGAAGGGGCTGCTCATCTTCGGGGTCGTCTTCTCCGTCGTGCTCCAGGAGGTCTTCCGCTTCGCCTACTACCGGCTCCTCAGGTGGGTTCCCTGTCCCACGCAAACCCAGGCCAGAAGGATCCTCAACGAGAGCTTACTTCATACTTCTGTTTTTTTTGTTCCTATATTCAACGCAGGAATGTATAAGGTCATTTTCTGGGTGGGTTATGTTAAGTCTCAAATTTCCCATCTTTACGTTATCTTTATCCCCTCTCTTTATTGGTCAGCTGACCAAGCAGGGCTGGGCGACTCCATTATTAAACCTGACTTGTTAAGCTTTTGATTCCTATGAGATGGTTGTCCCAGTGTTAGAATGGGCATGGAGTAACAGTATTAATGCACATAACACGTATTAGCAGAAGCTACAGTGTCATATGCAGTAGCTCTCGAGTTTCTCTGTAGGTCTCCATGCCCATTGTTATGCATCGTTGCTGTCCCTTCAGACGGCGTAACATGCAGTCCGAGCTCCTAATGGTACAGGGTGTGACTCGTTATGGAGTCATCTAGTCGATGACTAACCTCTCTTTGGGGGAACCTGTGAACAGGAAGAAGAGCGGCTATTAGACCCAACCCATACCACAGCTTCTCTTTCTCCCATTTACTGCATCCATCCATCCCTCTGCCAACCATTTAGTGTCTTCATGGAGTATAATTATATTCATACTGCATAGAAACAGCCATCTTGTTGTCCTGTACTGTGCATGCATTCTGTAATTTGAGTAAGTTCTTGTTTGTTTCTTACACTATAAATTGACTGCTGTGGTATGAGAGAATGCAAATTAGCATGCCTGTTATTAAAGTTTCATCAGAGGGGAGCCTGGCCTTTAATCCTCACTGTTGTTGCGCCGCATTAAAAAAATATTTCCACTGACTCATTTCTCCCTGTTGCTGGTGATTCCCAGGAAGGCGAACGAAGGCTTGGCTGCAATCAGCGAGGAAAACCTCTCGCCCATTTCGGTCCGCCAGATGGCCTACGGTACTGTCGTTATCGTCGTCGCTTTGCCAGGAGATGCTTTTCTGCCGTTCTGCAGGTGGTGCCGTTATGAAAATCCATTTCCTGTTATGCCCCCCCCCCCCCTGCGATTCTCACTTCCTGTGAGCTGCTCGGGGCTCGTTTTAGCTGTTGAAACGCATCGGGTCGTCAGGTATTGCACATGCAATGCATAACACACATGTGGTGCTGAGCCACTTGCTTTATAAGCCTGAATTTTTTAAAGTGGGTCGCTTAATACCTAAAGAGTGGCCAGTGCTGGGGCCGAGAATAGCTCGCCCTAAGCTCCAAGGAAGCATTACCCTCTATTTGCCATAATGCCCTTGTAGCTATTGAGCCCACATTTATCAGGGCTTTTAATTTTCCTGAAACTCCTTTGTCCATCATTCGATAAAGTTAATGGGTCGTTCATTTATATCCGTGCTTACAGAAGTGTAAACAAACATTAATGACCTTTCTCGAATATAATATGAGTGGGAGCACAGTTGTCTCACTGGTATTGTGATGTTAAGCTGCCAAATAGGTATGGCCCCGTACCGGGTCTGTGGCCAGAAGGTCGTAGGTTCAGTTCTTGCCTATAACCCCAGCTGCTCTAGGGCTGCTGGCTCCTGCTATTCTCTCACCACAAGCTTTTAAAAAATGATCATATGGAAAGAGGACGCCGTCGTTTGTGGTTAACTGATGGGGGGTGCGTTTCCCGAAAGCTCCTGTTAGCAACTAACATAGTTGGGCTCATTCAGTTGCATGGTTCTAATGATGTAAGTTGCTAATGTAGTTAGCAGCTATGCTTTTGGGTTTGTGATATGTCCCTTATTTGGTTTGTTGTTGAGATGTTGGGGTGACGCCTAAACAACGACAAAAATACAGCAGACTGGAAAGTACGCTGTTGAGGGTTAAACGTCGGGAGACGTTTAAGTCGCTGCTGTGCAGTTAAAGCTGGATTCCCTTTGTGCATAATGAGAGGTGTGTGATCTACATGCATGACAGAATTAATTCTCTTGGAGTGTTAATTATTCAAGGACATTATCAGCAGTTGTTGACATGGGAAACTGTGTACACACAAAAGGTACTTGTTGTTTGTTGGTCTGTTTGTTGGACTAGCAGATGTTAATGCCATTGTGATGTTGTTGAGTTGCAGTTCAGTTTATGTGTAAGCCATGGTTAGTGATTAATTCAACTTTCCCTTAAAATTATGTTCCCATGATCCACCATAAGTATATAGCGAGTATTTGCTAGGTAGGTTTTTTTGTTTAGTTTTTTCTTCTTAACCTGCACCTCCTTCAATACCAATCCCCCCCCCCCCAGAGGTCCACGATGGCGTGTGCAGGCATGCAGTGCAGTATAGGGTTAGCGTACCAGCTGTGTAGGAATGAGCTATCAGATATTTGCTGCTTTCACCTTCCCTTCGTTCCCTGACTCCTCTGTGCTTTCAGTCACCTTCGTTTGACTTGAGTGACTACATTTCGGAAAAAAGGCGTGTTGTGTGGCGAGGACTTTATCCTGGGTAAACGCCCGTCGTAAAACAGGGAGATTGCTGTGTCAACAGGGAAGCTTGTCTTAGTTACAGAATGTTAAATATAAAAAGAAAAACGCTGCCTGTGGATAAGACTGTCTACTTGGCAGGGAGCTCAGTGCAGTATGACGCGTATCAGCTGTTTCCCAGTGACTATATTCCTGTAGCTGACACTCATCTCCAGGCCGCACCTATATGTTATGAAGCCCAGGTTCCTTTCCTTCAGAATTCTTTAGTATCTCCTATAACCACCCTTTGTATCTGGGCTTCATTTGATGTATGTACAGTTCTCTGGATGATGGTATAAGTCCAACCGCATCGAGGCTTAGCAGAACCGTCTGTTAAAACTTGTATAGACGGAATACACGTGTTATTTTCAGGAGCTGGTTCTGTTGGGTAAATTTTAATGTGCTACTCACAGAGCTAGAGGGCGCACTAGGGGAAGCTGTGGAATCCGGTGTACCTGGCATGAAGAAGGGAACCTGATGCCAGAATTTTAAAGTGATCTTTCTCTGAGTCTTATCCTTGAAATCTGAGTGGAATTGACTTTTGGAGAACAATCAGTTGTACAAGTGTACAATGTAATGTACAAAGTGTATACAATGTTAGGCTATTATATCTCTGTATGGTGTGTGTGTGTGTGTGTGTGTGTGTGTATATATATATACACACACACACACACACACACATACACACACACACACACACAGCCACCCACAGACAATAAATGCTAGAACACATAAATGGAAGCATTGAGTTCAGCTGTATATACAATTGGGTATTAAAGTTACATTGTGTTATATAAACTATGCTATTATTGGTCCTTTTTAAAGACCCTCGTGTTTGAACACTGCGAGTGTAAGAGACCCTCAGGCAGAGTGTCGGCGAGCTCCTGTCTGCGTCTGCACATATAACACAGTCTGAAGTGTTTTTACACAAAACACAATATGAAGCCGCACGGAGACCATGGAGTCCATGGAGGGACATAGCTATGGATGATTAAGCTCCTGTTTCCTGTTAAATAATCAGTCTCACTTCTGCTTGTAGTCACTGGCAGTTGGGTATTATGTAATCACATTATTTATCTATTTATTTTAAACTTCATTAATTTGCTAGACCAGTGTTTTCCAACCTGGTCCTCGGGAACCCCCAGATGGTCCACTTTTAGCTCCCTCCCTCTCCCTGCCAGGTGGTCCACCGCTAAGCGTGGACTGTTTGTGGTTTCCCGAGGACCGGGTTGGGAAACGCTGTGCTAGACGGTAAGTGGTCGACGTTGAAGGGGTGCCTTAATTTGTCTCATTTATCTGATGTCCATTACAGTGGCTGGCCTTGGCTTCGGCATCATGAGTGGGGCCTTCTCCATGATCAACATCCTGTCTGACTCCCTGGGTCCTGGGACCGTGGGCATCTTTGGCGACTCACAGTATTACTTTATCACTTCAGGTTGGGAGACGGCTCACTATTCTCATATTTCCATTTTTTTTAATAACATAATTTAAAAAAATGCAGAACAGAAACTGTGTTATGAGGCATCACCTCCTCTGGAATTCCCCAAGAATACGGGCTGCGGGCCTTCAGATGTCAGCAGTGTCGCCACCTAGTGTTGGGAAGTCATTATCGAGAAGATGAAGAAAATGGATTTAGTGCAAATTAGCGTGATGCTAACATGGCCCTGTTTAAAAATGAGCAATCCCAATATACTAAGAACACGGGGAGTCCAGTTAGGCAGGTTCCTGCATGTGGCCCAGAAGAGGAAATGCATGATGCACAGGAGCTGAGATATCAGATTTAAAATATATTTTACTCATAAAATATTCTAATCATTCTGATTAATGATCATTAGCCTGGTGAAATGATGATTCTTTAATAATTATTATTAGGCTAAAATGCTGTGTGCGGTTCCGTCATGATGGTGGTGGTGATTAGCCTGTTAATCTTCGCTCCCGGCAGCTTTTATGACCCTGGCCATGACCCTTCTCCACACCTTCTGGGGAGTTGTGTTCTTCGACGGCTGTGAGAGGAGCCGGTGGTGGGTCGTGGGCGCGATCCTGTCGCTGCACCTGCTGGTATCTTGCCTGGTATGCAGCCCCGATCACGTGCCGTACCCGCCCACGACACGCGTGCCGATAAGCGCCCGTCAGCTCCAGATAGGAGCTGCTGTTCCCCACACAAAGAAAACCTTCTCCTCCGTAGGGTGCACGTGCGTACTACTGTACCATGCAGCACGCAAGAAGCTATCAGTTGTATTTCTCTGCAGTCTTACATCATCAAAGCCGTTAAACGAAATAATCTGCTTTGCAGATGAAGCCTGTACTAAAGTAAACCCAGCATTGATAACCCAGAGGTCCAGGCCTCTCTTTTGTGACGTCCCTTTAAAATGACGTAATAAGATCCCTGTCCATATTACACTGATTATCTGCTGGCCGTAAAAACAGGAGGAGAGTTGTCTATAAAAATGCAGGTCTTTTAGCTTGTGGAGTATCCAAAGGTTGTTATTGGCTTTTCTTAGTTACTTTTTATTCAGTGTGCTTTCTGGTCCTGTGAAATGAGGACTGTCATGTCTGTGACGTTACTGCTGACAGAAACATGCCAGTAGCCTGCCTGCACATCACCCAGAAGGCCAGGCTCGACCTTCAGGGGAGAGAACCATGTCATTATTCTGCTATCCTGCTAGGTCACTAATTTGGCTTTTTTTTTCATCAAAAATGGATGTCTTTCAAAGGCTTGAGGTGTATTTAAACTGCAACTAACCTCTCTGCAGCTGAATGCCACCCAGGGAGATCTCTGCCTCATACCTTGGCATTTCAGAGCAGACTGTACTTTGGTATCAGTGTAGTTGATATGTTTGGCCTTTGGAGGACAGTATACATCATTGTGACTTTATCTGGATATGTGTTAGATGAGCTGTCTGTATGTCTGTACTGCATGTATAACATGCCCCCCCCCCACAGTCCTTGCTGAATCCCACCTACGAGGGCAGCCTGCCCCCTGTGTACATCATCACGGTTCTGATGGCTGTGTGGGCCTTCTTCTCCGCCGGCGGCTCCGTGCAGAGTCTGACACAGGCATGGCCATGTAAGTCCTTTCCTTAGCCTGTCTGACATGCTCACATGCCCTAGTATTCCCATTCCTTTCTGACGTCTCCTCACACTAGCATTCCCATCAGTTTCTGACGTGCTCGCACTCACTAGCATTTTCATTAGTCCCTCACGTGCTCACACTCAGCATTCCCATCAGTTTCTAACGTGCTCGCACTCACTAGCATTTTCATTAGTCCCTCACGTGCTCACACACAGCATTCCCATCAGTTTCT
>JAODKM010000108.1:924733-938188 GCA_026780845.1 Petrocephalus sullivani | reverse complement strand
CTCACGTGCTCACACACAGCATTCCCATCAGTTTCTGACGTGCTCTCGTGCACTAGAATTTTCATTAGTCTCTGGTGCCTCTTTCATTGCCCTTTTTTTCCACTAGTCTTTATATGTAAACCACCTAAGGACCATGAATAAGACAACCTGTATCTAATGGCAGACTGCCCCTGCATTCCAGTGAAAGCTGCATCCTTACAGGAAGCATGCCCATTCTGAGCAGGTGCTAACACCCTGCACCTAGGGTGTTTCCGGGGAGGTTTAAGTTGTCGCGCTACCTGCCCTCTCCATAAGACTGTGATGCGATGTTCCCACTCTGGCTGTTCTGACACCAGCTTGCATCTCTTCCAGGTAAAAAAAGTGATGTTGGCTCCTCCTAACTGATGTGCTGAGCGCCTCTCGATTTTTCTGTTTGGTTACTCTTCCCAACCGTCCTCGGAGGGGAGAGGATCATGTCGGTCTGTGTGTCACTGCCCGGTGACACGGGGGTCCTGCAATCAAGGGTCAAGCAGGGCCAGTCTGGAGAATGCACAACTAGGTAACCCCCCTAACCCCCCACCCCCCCAGTGGATGATGGGCAGTCAGAACTGGAGATCCCAACCACAATGCTTCTGCCGGGCCAGGCTGCGGAATGGTGTTTCAAGAATCTTCATTGCTGTAAAAGTGTTTTTAAATGTTCCGGATGCCCACAGAAGACCTGCAGACTGGGACTGTACCTGTGTGTTATTGAGCGACGGGGATCTAGGGTTATTGTTGTAATTACTCCCCCACCTCAGTGTTAAATTTGATACTTTTCTCCGTGCCATTGGTTTGCCTTTCCTTCTGTATGTCAGTGTTCGTTTCAGTTCTGTATTAGACTGGGTTAGGACCTCCCACCCCTCTGGGTACTGGTCCGTGATGGCTGCATTGGCCCCAACAGTGGTCACTGTCCAAAGACTGACTCCCAAGGCCAGTCGTGTGCTTATGACCCCGAAGCGTCACCTGTTTGTCCTACGATTCCGGAGGCACCTCCCACAATGCACTTCGGTGCATTAGGCCACAATCTCGTGTTTGGCCAGTGGAATAAGGCGGAGAACCTTAATGACAGGCTTAAGGGTTGGTCCAATTCCCGGGGAAGTTTGGCATGACTGTCAAGGTCATAGGAAGGTCACTTTCAGGAAAGACTGCCAGTACCTTGGGAACAGAGGAGCCTGGTCACACGCTTGCCCATCTTTTATTTAATTGCATTAATTCTCCTGATTATATTTTTTTAATCTTTTGATTATACACAAGCTTTCCCCATAATATGAGGCTACTCTATGGCCAACTTGGGTTAACTGTCTCTACACCACCTATTTTTGCTCAACATACAATTCCGTATGCAAATATAACTTGTGGCGCCATGCTTAAAAAACAAAAATCAAACCACAGACTCTGTATATAACAAATGTTTTATATCTATATTTTTCTTCTGTTTTGGTTAGATTTGCATACATATGACAAACCGTAACCTTGTTTGTAGACATGGACATTTACTGACCGGTTTGAATCTTCAGGAACACTTATTTTAATATTGTAAACATCTGTGGTTAAGAACCAAATGGCGATTGCACTGCAGCAGTTAGGGGAGGTTTAGTCCTGGGATTGTGACTCTGTCTGATGGTGCTTTCTCCATCGATGATGTAGCATTTCATCTGAGATATGGTACAGCTACGCCGTAGCTATTTCGGTTCCATTGTTCATCGGAGATGTCGGTTGTAGCCAAAGAAATCCACACTACAGCATCTAACTACAGCTTTTAAGATTTCTATCCACTTGTGGTCCTTGTTTTAACTTCAAACCATTTTTTATGTACGAAAGAAAACTGCTATGTTGCTTAATACCTTCTTTTTTTGTGTAAATATCAGTTTGTCTACTAGAGCGCCTTGATGTCCTATTATTTTGGGGATTGGTTTGGCTAGTTAATGCTAACTGTCGTGGCTTAGCCTGTGATCTTTTTTTTTTTTGTTCTTTGTCCAGCTGGGGATGTCTGGATACCCAAAGCCATGAGGTCTGAGGTGCCCGCTCTAGCTAAGTGCTTGGTTCCTAAATTCCCGTGTTGTCTGGCTTCTCCACAGAACGTTCATTCCTTCCAGATGAACGGCTATCCGGAATTACTACCTGCTCATCGTGGTTAGTGAGCAGCCGCTTATAATCCATGGCAGCCTTGAATTCAGAAACGCTGGTGTATTCATTCGCAGAAGAAATTCCTTGTCCGAATGCTGATTCTGATGCTCATATTTTGATATACTTTTATAAATGTGAAACAGCCCAGGGTAGAAATCTAAGGGGATGTTTGATCTTCGGGGACAGACTGCTTTGGTGTCAGCGTGTGGAAACACTGTCGCCAAGGAATGAGTCGTCTGTAGCCAGCTAGTGTCATGGCGTCAAACAAAACAGTTATTGCGTATTGCCCCAGGTCCATGCGTGTGAGATGTCTTGTATAGAGCCACACTGAATAACATTTAGCATTAGGTAGTGATTGTGCTTATCGGGAACGCAGGAACGGTATCTCAATCAAAACATTGGCTCTTACGGAAAATTTAAGGGCAAGGCATGTGCAGGCCGACCAGGCACTTCCTCGATGTCAGTGTTCCAGAGTGGGCACTGCCTGTTGCCGTAACTAATGAGGACGTCGGCCCCCAAAAATCACTCGTTTACTTGTTTAAAGAGGCTCAAATCCGCATTTCCTGTACAGGAAAGCTAATTCAGCTCTGATTTAATCGCGCTCAGCCAAAACTCAGTGAGTCTGTCCATTGTTTGCTTTGGATTTCATTTCTTCATTTCTAGGGTGTTCCGATTTTTACACTCGGTATGGAAATATGATAAAAGATGTGTTTCTCGAGGCTAATTATAACGTGTGCTACCATTTAATCATTTTCACATTAGCATCTGCAATTAGGACCTGGTGCTCCCAATTTTAAAATTTAAGTTGTAAAAATTGAATAAAGCATCTAATGTTACCGCACAGCTGTAGATAATTTGTAAGATGTGTGCCAAACCTGGGTTACCTTGCATTTTGTAACGATTAAAGAAACCTTGTCTCCTAATTCTTGTTTCTTGCTTAATGCTGTGGGAGTTGCAGACGTCTCCCCCTGGCCATTAAACATGAGGCTTAATGACATGTCATTTAACTTAATTGTGGGATGTGTGACTGCAGGACAGGGCGCTGTATGGCAATCGGGAGGTTGCCGGTTCAAATCCCAGCCTTGGCAGAGTGATTTCACCTTTGAGCCCCTGAGCAAGGTCCTGGATTTAGATTCTGCTGTGTAAATGTAAATGTGGTTCCACCCAGCACAATCACTCGCTAGCTTTCCTGTACTACATGTAATACTGAAACTGAATTCCAGATAAACTGCTGTAAGGAAATCGTTTTTCTGGTTTCAAGATGCTGACGAACTACAAAACAAAGAAATGTACCACTCATAGCGCGAATTCCTTACCCAGTCAGAATAGCCTGCGCATACATCAGTGTACACTATACATTTATACATGTGATTTCAAACTTCATTAAGTGTTGGGATACCGGTTATAGTTGCATAAAATCATTTAGCTAAGACCCTCTTTAAAAGGTGGTAGACATCAGTATCCTGCCAGTGAATCATATGCCAGCTCACCAGCTTTTCAGCCACAAGCCACTGGTTGCTTGCCGGCATTCCATCCATACTTTAAAACAATAACATTGATTTGCAAACCGCCATCCTTAAAGTGCAATTGGCTGTCCTGTTTAGTGCCATTTGTTGTAATGTGATGTGTTTAGGGACAATTTCTCCAGTAGATCGTCTTAGCCTGGGTGATGTGGGTGGCCAGAATTCAACATTACAGTACTATAAATGCATACCCTTACAAACTTAGGCCTAAATATTACAAAATATGGAATAGCCACTTTGGAAAAAATGGAAGAATATTATACATCCTGAAAATTGTTTATTCAAGGGGGCAAGCAAAGCAGTTCTATATTTCAAACAAGTAATGTCATTAATTGTGTGGCAAACCACTTGTCAAACAATTCAAATTTTCCTAAGAACTTTCCTTCTTAGTTTACCATCACAGAATGTTTTGAGCTAAATTTGCACCATAAAAGTTTTATTTACATATAAACATCTGGTAATTTATGAACTAAAATTGGACTTGGAATTAGGTAAAATCTAGCTAATCTACGAATCTAGTCTTTCTTTGCAGGTGTTATACATCATCCTTGGGGGCTGGTTTATAAATAACATTCTGCCGTGCGTCCTTCTGTAACCTGCGGAGAGATGATGTAAAGGCCGCTTAAAATCTATTTCGATAACCGACCGGAGACTCGGGACAAAATGCCCAGTCAATATTTACCGCCTTAAATGGACATCACCCCGGTGAGAGCAAATGGGGATGAAATAGTGGGCAAATAATCGAGAGCGACGGCTCCTAGGTAATGGAGCACCGTTTCACTTTAGCTACCACGTTCACAAATGCCAAGAAAATGAATAAACAATTGGAAAAATTATCGCAACGGCTACCTGGAGTATCTTTTCTGCTGCCGGTAGGCGTACACAATGAAGGATAAGAGAGTGACTGTAAAGAGAACACCAAACGCGGTAGCCCAGAGGTCCCCTGTGGAACAAAATAGGTTTCAATCATCAGTTATGCAACATGGTGAAAAAACCCTGCTGGCCTTCTATTATTAACGTGTGGTAATAATCGGCGCCATACACCATAAAGTTTAAAGCATTAACAATTTCTGAAATTATGCATTAAGATTTAATGATGCTATTAAGCAATAAAGCTAAGAAAAATAAATATGTCGCCATGAGATAAAATAGAAGCAATAAATCACCATATCGCATGGTTATATCGGCACTTCCGAGATTTCAGGGGCACATGCAATTGGAAAGCGAATTAATATATTTTTCTGTGTAAATGAAAATGAATAAAGACCTCAAATAAATTTAAATTGATGCAAAATGCAGAATATATCATTTTCTGCCAAAATGATCAATAGGAACATCAAACTTTAACATACCACTGGAAATCCCAGTATTAGGGCCTGAAAAGCAGGGAACAGAGGGTCGTTATCAATATGTGATCACAAAAAAGTATGCTGTATGTGTAAGTATGGACTGCCGTCTTACACAAAGTATTTCTGCTAGCCAAGCAAATGGCCATAGACGATACAATTGTCACACACTAAAAGCATTTTGCGAATAACCCTTATTACAGCATGTCTGAAACTCGTTCAGTAAGGCTGCTTCTTGTGGTTAAGTGTAACACTTGTCCATTGCTCTCCACTGCTTACCCTGGGCTTCTTTCTTTGATCTGACATCTCTTGAAGGGTCAGTGTCACTTACATATGGAATATTACTTCCAGGGCCTGTAAAACCAAACAGTTTAACAAATGTGCTGTATCACTAAAATACAAACATAACGCTTGCAAGAACCTACAAAGAGGTCTCACATGATTCCCATTGAACTTAGTGGCTTAACTACTTATCCTGGTCAGGGTCACAGGGGTGTCTGGAACCTGTCCCAGGAACGCAGGGCACAAAGCTGTGAGGGGCCCTGGATGGGATGCTGGTCCATCACAGGGCACACATACACACTCCTGTAGGACTTTGGGCTTCAGGAGGAAACCCAGGCAAAAACATATGACCTCCACACATAGAGCAAGGAGGTGAGTTTTGAACTTCCCACCCTATAGGTATAAGGGCACCCCAATGAGCCAGACACAAGCTGTAGAGTATACCTAAAGAGAGGCATATGCAATGGGCTTAATTTAGAGCAGTGTTTCCCAACCAGGTCCTCAGGGACTCGCAGTCAGTCCATGTTTTTGCTCTCTCCGAGCTCCCTGCCAGAAAGTCTACATTTTTGCTCCCTGAACTGGGAGGAAGCAAAAATGTGGACTATCTGTGGGTCCCCGAGGACCAGATTGGGAAACAGTGTTACACAGCGTTTCATAACTGATGCTTTAACTATTGAACTGGGTGTGGCTTCCTTGATAGAAGGCCTGGATGAACAAGTGGAATCTGGTCACCGTCCAGCACGTTACTCAGTGCTTCTCAGAATAATTCTGCATCTGTAAGGACAGGCAGAGGCACGGCAGCAACCTTCCGAGGTAGGCAGCTCTCGGAAAGAGGACCACACAGCTCGTCCATGCAGAAGCTGCAGAGTCCTGAAGTTTTTGGTCAGGCTGTGATTGTGATGAGCCTTCAGTGTGTCCTCTAGCATGGCCATCTGGAGCAAAAAATTAAATAATGATAATAATAATAATATAATAAACTATAATAAACATCAATGTGTGCTTGGTCCAGAAAAACATTTATTTTAAGAAGATTTCTTATTTTGGAGGTTTTTCCTAAATGCAAACTAAATATATCAGGTAACATAATAAACTAAATATAAATTGTAATAATTCAGAATCTTAGTTGTATTTTATCCATGTTGGCCCCTATGTGATGTTATGTATCGACTCCTTAAGGTTGGTCTCCCTTTAATATTACACCAATCAGATTTAAAATTACAGTGCCGGCCCTCTTCTCCGAGTTCCGAACCTGTTTCCTCGACACTGTGATAGATTCATTAAAGACGGTCCAGGTCACAGACTGGAAACATGGGGGGGTGGTGAGAGACCCATTGTATCTGTAGAATCTGTCCAGGTTGTTTGGCAGCAGGAGTCGAACATTAAACCCCGGGATTTCTGTGTCGGCATCTGAGAAGGATGGGAACAGGTTGACCATTTTAATACCTTCATAAATAGGAAGAGGGTCTAGGCCTAAATGATTATTGAAAATTAACAGGTAACAGTGAACAGTTCCTTCACACTAGGTTCTCTTTGGAGCACCTGCCTTACAACCTCGATTTAATAAATGAAAAGAGAGAGCAACCACTGCCTTTGGTTTTTATTATACATTTACACAGTATTTGTATACACGTGAGAGATTATTACCTTCTTTACTGACATCTTCAATTGAAGACAAGATTTTCTCATAGTTTTCATTTTCATGCAACCCAATCTAAGATCAATAGAAAATTTCAGAAAATAAGACCAACCCAGGCCAGTGCAAAGAATGACTCCAAGACACATGAAACTGGTTCTTTAAAATCCATACACCTCAGCAGACTGAAATACGCATGAGAATCTAACGTGTTAACTCACACCAAGTAAAGCCCCCAGCACGACCAACCCGTCCGGCTGGCTGGCCGCCTTGTCGATGCTTCCATATTTGGAGTTGTAGTGAACAACATGGATCTGTGAGATTAACAAGAATCAGGCTCCTCATCAATAATCTAATTTTCCCTAAAGCTATCGACCACAAATGCTGATTAATTCACCTTGAACAGTGAACTACGTATCAGGAGAATTTATGGACCTAAACTGTGGTTTCTCCTCCGCTGTTGGCCCATAACTATCAGAAAAAGTCTTTGGGGGTACAACACTCCTCACAAGATGATGAAATAGTTCGCTCACCTCGGCGGGAAAGTGGGTGTTATCGACGGTGTGCTCTGACCCCGCGACCTCCGGCGTCCCCCAGTGGAAGTGCAGCTGCTTAGCCAGGAACACGCTATCGAATCCCTCGATGATACGCATGGTTTCAGGCAGGCTGAGCTGCACTGGAGCAGAGGACCGGCATGGATGGATCAGCATGCGCCTTCTTTTGTATAGTTCCAGATTAATCGGTAAATGAGCAGGGCGTCGCAAGAGTGTGTGTGCATCAAGCAAGAACACAGTTACTCTTTTAAAGATGGCTGTGAATGGCAGAGACTTTACATTAACTTATTTAATAGATGCTTTTACCCAAAGTGACATATACTGTAAGTGAGAGAGTAGGGTCTGCCAGTCCCTGGGGCAACTGGGAGCTAAAGACCCTGCTTAAGAGCCCAAGTGACATCATTCTGCTCATTCTGCACAGACAAAGAGCATGCCTAAGAATGTACAGAACAAGAATAAATGATCAACAACGGAAATTATCAACAGATGAAAACAGAAACTAGACATTTTAGGCTCCAATGGATGCATATCATGTTGGGCCCCCAACCAAGACCAATCCAATAAATGTTGCAAATTTTTTGGGCCCCTGGAACCATCCTAACCCCCCTCCTTACAGCACCCCTGACAGACGTACAAACCTACATGTATGCCCGTTATTATGTAATTTCAGAGATCGCTTGCCCAGTAGGTCATATCCTTCAAGTTTAATCTTCTGCAAACTGGGATCAAAGATGACGGTTCTAGTGTCGATATTGATGGGAGACTGGGATGTTCCGCCACAGTGGCCGAAATCAGCAGACCATAAGTCTTGATCTGTCAGGAGTGAGAGGATCATTAGGACGATAGTGAATGTCACACCTCCTAGACTAGCAGCACTGGAAGTAGGCGTGCTGAGAGCACTTCCACGCCTCCTCTTATGTGTTCCATCACAATGGCTTGGCGGTCAGTACTTCTCCAAAAAGACTCTCTTTGTTAGGTATTGATAGCGACGGATGATACAAAAGAACTTCTGGACAGTCTATTGGTTGTTTCAACTTTCAGTGCCCAGAGCTCAAGAGGTCTTCCCTTGCCTGAGTCCTAGACTATTGTTCAGTCAGAGCAGTTGGGATGGGATAGGAATGGCTCATTATTGAAGTTCCCAACACCCCGCAACTCTATTCTAGGTAAGTAGCTGGAAGTTGGTATGGATAATTAACAGCACTGACACACAGCAGACGATGAGGACAGACAGTGTACGTACCATCATGCTTCCAGTGAGGATGTGAGGAACCTACAAGGTAATATAAGGAGAATTAGACAAGAACATTGATAATCAAGAACACAGGCACCTTAGTTCAGTGTTTCTCAAACCGGTCCTCAGGGACCCCCAGACGGTACATATTTTTGCTCCCTCCCAATTTTCTGGGAGCTGGGAGGGAGCAAAATCGTGAACGGTCTGAAGGTCCCCGAGGACCGGTTTGAGAAACATTGCCTTAGTTATGATCCATTAGTAATCGACAGTGTACTATCCCTGGAGTTATCTGCTAAGGATGTCTCAGTAAGGGACAGCAACTTATTCAACTGTTTGGCTTGCATCACTTCCTGTCAATTGGCCAATGGACAACTGAGAAAACAGCTCATATAATAACTGTGGACTGACGTGAGCCTTTTACGTCAAACTGTACCGAAATCAACCCGAGCCCTTAATTAGTTACTCAAGGGTCAAGAATAACTAAAAATGACACGGAGCCTTAAATAATGGTTGAATCTGATGGGATTTGAATTATTGTTCAATATTCAATATTGTTGTTCATTTAAGCAGTCATTGAATCGAGACTAATTAAGGGCTGAGTATCTAAACCAGCACAGCAAGTGGCCTTCTAGATCCAGGATTAAGGAGGCCTTATCCAGAGCAAATTTCACAGTCATAAGCCTTACAGTTTTGCAATGAATATATCAGTCATAACACGCAACACAGTGCGTGCCAACTGTAGCAAATACCTTTCTTTGTTTTCCAGTTTGTTAAAGGTGGCAAGGTACAGTTTGCTGTGGTTTCTAATAAAATAATCTGAAGAATCAGGCACAATTGCACCCCATGATGACCCATCCAGCGTTTGTGGAATTAGCAGAGAATGTCTGACTTTCAGACTACTGTAAGTTAAGAAAAGCCAAGTATAAGTTTTGGCTATTCTATGCCAATTGAAAGATTTTGCTAAAGAGGTCCAACTAATTCAGGCTCTGAACACAACAGATCTTTGTGGTTTTATAGACAACTAGCTGAAAAGATTCGAGGGTTAGGGTTCAGGTGTTTCCAGTTTCCCTTTCCGTCTCTCTTACATCCACACACTCAGAGGCTCAGACATAAATGCCCACACATTCCAACCAAGTTCCTTTGTGACAGTCAAATGAAAATAAAAAAAACTTCTTTAAGTGGAAGACATCCGAATGGATGAGTGACTAAGATTTCACCAGAATGTCAAATTCTCAGATCGTTCCATCTCTTTGTTTCATGAACAAATGGACACTGGCCATCTCTCTCTCTCTCTCTCTCTCTCTCTCTCTCACACACACACACACACACACACATTACAGTCTTTCCAGACCCCGTCTGAATGCAGCCTTTATGGTCCCTGTTATAAAATCCCATCCCTGCTCTCAAGGCGAATGTCCCAAAGGGTCATTCAAGGGGACGGACTTTGAGGCCTTTCACTCTTACATACAAAGCTGTCGTATAATTCCAAGGTAAGGACTGCTTGAGTTACACAAGCTACAGCTCCGGAAGCTCAGCCATTCATCCACTTTATAAATGTGCCTCTACATAAATACATGCATCATATACATAATGCACATTCTAATGCTTTTGCCACTGAGCAGTCCTACACTGAAAAGACTAATATTAAAAAGTCTTTAGTGTGCTTAATCAAGTCATACCTCGCTGATCTAAATCCGACCATTTCATGATGGGTAGTAATTCAACACATTTCCTGTTAATAAATGATTAATGCATGGAATATAACTTGGTAAAGTAAAATATAACCTGATAGCAGTAATTAAAGAGGTAGAACTGTCAGCCAGACACCTGGATGCTTAGGGTTTAATGTGTTTGACTCACATGCTGTATTTGCAGGTACAGATATTACCTGTCTGATTCAGAGCCATTCATTCATTTTATGACTGTGATTCTTATACAGTGCACCTTGGTGAAAAATAAAAAATAAAACTTGGGGAACAATAAGAATATGTTAGCAAATCAGGGCTATTCAGATTCAATCAAATCCAGGTACTAATGTGAACAGTAACAAGCCATTTTACAATTTACAATACTTTTATACTTTAACTTTAATAAGGTATAGTATAAGGTATAATATATACCAAAGTGTGGCCACAAGGGGCATTTTTATACATGTTGGCAGCAGCATGTCTCAGCAGCTGGCTGCGTGTCACCCAGTCCAACATTTTCCACTGACCAGTATAGCCAAGGAACCAACCCACAGTGTTCCAGTTTTCCTAAATGAAGGTAAAACCTTGACATTTTTTAGTTATGAGAACACCTGAACAGTTTAAACCCAATTCCATTTACCAGCAGCTTTAAAATACCTTTAAAAAAGTTTTATATTTATAAACATTCATTCAAATTAATCAAACATACTGAAATATCGTTCTGGGTACGGCTCAAATAGCTACATTTTGTAATTCGATGGCTTTCTTTTCATATTCTAGGAAGTAACTATTCTATCGAAAATTGTGAGTCAAGACATTTATCGTGTTTGTGATAGTGAGTAACGCTGATTCGAAAAGTGCTGAAATAGCAGCCACTTGTGAAACCTGTGGGAAGGAGGTCTTGTTCCTCATCGACAAGCCTGGCCGAGCACAATGATGCTTCTCAACTTTCTCCACAGTATCTCTAGGATCCATCTCCCCCTCACGGACGGGGCGCATCTTTTAATTTTGTAACTTGAGGCCTCGTTTACTGCTGATAACAAGGCTTAGATGCCTTGGGGTAGTGCTGTTACCTCATACCTCCAGGCCTGGGGGATTAAATCCGATCTCTCTGGATCTGTGGATGTTCTCCTTGTGCAGTATGGGGTTCGTCCTGCAGTCCCAAGACATGAAGTTATGCTATCTGCAGTCTCTAAATTGCCAATAAAGTATTGTATCGTGTGCATATGTGCCCTGTGATAAACTGGCATGCTGTCAAGGTTGTACCCCAACCTCGTGTATTGGGATAGCTTCCTCAGAGCATAATATTTCCGTGTCAATCAGCAGACTTCCTGTTTGTCTCTTATGAGAATCCCTATTCATAGTGGTCAAAACTTCTGATCTTATGGGGCAACATCATGAACTAGGAACACTGACATTTCAAAGACTCACAAAATGCACAAAAGCTATCAGCAATGTATATTATTTGCACCTCGGATTCTGGCTTGAGGATGACAGGCCGCCATCGGCCAACCTGTCTGCCGCAGCTATGTGGGTTTAACCCCGCAAAGTGGGGGGCTGTTTCTGCTATGACTGTACCATTCTGAAAGGGGGGGGGGTAGCGGGTTTCCTCCTCCCGTCTCATATTTTTGGAAGCTGGCAGCAATGCCTCTTAGGGAATGCCGAGCTCCCCATCGAAACACGCCGGCCTGCACGTAGACGCGAGACACCCCACCCTGCGGAACCGTGACACGCTTGGCGTCCTGACGTGGCTAAGGGCGAAGCCGAGTCCCTTTTCTCAGCCATGACTCAGGTTTCTTGACGTCGGTGTGCAGGGGATGTTGTAACTACTTTTTGAGTACGCGGAATTTTGAAACTGAAAATGCCAAATGAGGCAAAGACCTGACTGATACTACTTACTTTTAATAAGATCCAAGCTAGCTGGTCAAATTATAAAAGTACTTGTGAGAGTTACATTTAACTATACAATTAGATGCAGTTGGGTTTATTTTCAAATGAGGGAGAACACAAATACAAACAAATGTACGTTATATTCACCAGCTTAGGGTTTAACACCATTACATAGTTTGCACTTTATCTTGCATGTGTTCTACCTTTATTAATTGTAGCCAATACAAAATCGACATTCCGGATAACAGAAATAGATGAAACGCAAAGGAAAGATGGCAGGGAGCTGATTTGTAAGCTGCTGCCTTGCGTCTTCATTTGCCACAAAGAGTATCTCAACCTGAACTATGCAGTAATAAAATGCCATCTCATTTCTGCTCCATGAGGTGATGCACTAATAAATTACAGTTCTTTGGAGGTTTAATCTAACCCTTCCCTCTGCAGTGTCTTCTATGAAGGGATTAGCTGCCCTCAGAACTACTTGCAAGAACTTAATGTGAAATGTATCAATTCAACACAAACATTATAATGATAAATTGTCTAAAAAAAAGTTATAGTAAATTATAGATTCAGTTAAAGTTTTTGAGTTGGCAAGGTTTAGTCAATTAACGAATTACTAATTAAGGTAACCAAATATTCTGTTCTCCCAAATCTGCAGTGATTTAAAATGTGCCAAAACACTCTCCTGCAAGTCAGTGCTTCTTTAAGACCGCTGGAGAACTCTCTAAACAAAGAAGGGGGAAAAAGCCATTGCCGTTACTTAGAAACACAATTAAGTGGAAAAACATGGGCAGAGTGACAGCGGACTCACTTTTCTCCTGCTCCTCACTGTCCTTCTCGCTGCTGCCATCCTCCTCCGACGACGAGCTGGCGCTAATCAGTACCACGCTCTGGAGCCAAAAAGCCCCCAAGGTCCAAAGCAGCATCTCAGGCTCCTGTCCCACGGAGTGCAGTGCTCCCTTCCTTCTCTGGGGGAAAGCTCACTGAGTCAGGAGCGAATCACCTGGCCCGGCTTTAAAGCCGCACCACAGGCTGCCTGCCCACCAATCAGCTTCTGGGAGATGCCAGAGGTGACCGCCAAAAATCTCTGAAACGTACCACATTTCAGACCCCCCCACGGCTGCAGCAGCTGCCAGATGGCAAGTCAGACTTCAAGACCCCCTCCC
>JAODKM010000108.1:878186-906739 GCA_026780845.1 Petrocephalus sullivani | reverse complement strand
GCAGTTCTGAAGGCGAAAGGGGGTCAAACACCATATTAGTATGGTGTTCCTAATAATCCTTTAGGTGAGTGTATGTTTTAATATATCGTACGTGTGAATTAATTACAGTGCGCCGTTTCAGCTATTGGTAGTTCACCTCGGTCCGAAAAGATGTTACATGCGTAGATATATGTTCATAGTTTCTTTATCCTTTAATGGCTGAAAAATGCATAATTTACAGTGCTCCGTTATTCCTTGATGCATGATATTTTATGGTTGCTCTATCATCTCTTGGGAATAAAGCTAAAAATGTTACAACCCCTTCCATTCGAGAGAGTGCAGTACTGTTCATTTATGTACAATGTATTTTATTATTACTGCATTACATGCTGGTAATGTCTTGCTGTGCATAATTTATCGATTAAACTTTACCGTTTTTATGTACATGAAAATCATGCGATATTTGCGGTCCGCGGGTTCACTACTATCCGCAGTTTCGGTTATTTGCCGTAGGTCTTGGAAGCTGTCACTCACGGATTGGGGGGCTACTGTAGTAAAATGTGGCCACGTTATATATGATTTTTTATCGTTATATCATGAGTGAGACTGCATAGTAATCTTAAAGTCAAGAGAGTATTAAAAAATTTGGGAAGTTAGGAAGCTTGTGTAATACAGTTTCCTGTCTTAAGGTCAGGAACAATGACGAACTGCTCACCTGCAATGGTTTTCGGGTATGAAAAATACAACGGGGTTAGGGGAATGGCCAGGAGCTCATGCAAGAAATCTTACGGCAAACCTATACTATTCCATTATGAAACTAAAATTAGCTGTATCAAGAGCACTGGGGTTGTTTATGTTACATGATGAAAATATTATCAACTGAGGTTCAGTGTCCACCATGGTGGATTTCTACGAAATGCAAACAAACTCACAATGCATCATAATCTAAACAAATGCGGCCCTAAATAAAGTTAATGCAAATGTCTGGTGGACTTTTAAAAATAAAAGTCGCTACTTTTACCACACGTTTACTCTTAGCTGTGTTGCATTACTTTTACTTTTCACGCAGAACTCGGACATTGATGGAGCAGTATACTGTATAGCCCTTTCGGTTAGGGTCTGTCCACCTGGGTTAGTCATCAAAATGTGCCTGCAGCCATTAGCTCCAATTACTCCAGGAGACCCTGCTCTTCTGTAAAATACAGCTGTTATCTCCCTCCTTGGTTCAAAATGAATGTACTGATGCAATTGCCTTTGACACACTGCTGCAGACTGTGGATTTGAAAAAGATTTCTGCCAATCATTTGAAAACTGCCTGTAGCATAAAAGACAAATCTACTAGGATCTGGAGCAGTAGAGGTGCAGCACAGTTCCTTCCATGCATCCATAGCTGGTCCAACCTTCCCAATGAGGTATACGACAGACTCTTTTGTAAATCTGTACCACTGGATAAAAAAACTCACTGTTGTTATAAAGCTCAATTGGGTTTAACATTGTCTCTAATTTTCCTGTAAGGAACTCTTTCCTCTAATACCACCCAGCGAAGAAATACAGCCATGTTGTCAGTAAATCCAGAACAGACCCAACATAAACCTCCCCAAGACTTGAATTTAATTTAGGATTAAGGAGAAATTAAACTGAGATTGCCAAAGGTTTACATTTAACCAGGATTAAATTGTACACCAAATCTAAACTAGGTTTAAAGTTTGGTGCAACAGGATTAGTAGATAAATCTTGATCTAATCCATCTTAAAAGTTAAACCACGTTGGTCCTTAATATCGTTCCATAATGTGCCACTGCTTTAGCTCACTACTCATAAGTTTCTCCAGTTACTAAAAATCTAATTAATGGTCATGATTACTGTCAATGGAGAAAAAATAAGACATAGTTTTCAAACATTAAGTTTTCATTATCTTGGATAATAACCTGCAATTAAACGTTTAGCTTTTGTTCAAAACGTATAGAGAATTTGGCAGATTTTATAGCGGATTAATTAAAGCTGATTACTAATTTTCATTAATTATGAGACTTCGGAAACATTTTACGAAAACAAATGCAGGCGTTTAATTCTATGTTTAATAGACACTTCTGAGAAATGGCCGATCCACCGCTATACAGGCTGACAGTGATCGGAATCTCACGGCCGATTCAGTCTGAACATCCAGGCCGACTAGGGCTCAGCGGGGAGGAACATCTGCAGTCTCCGCACGCAAAGTTTTATAATGAGTTCAAACACCCTTTAGCTAAAAAGTGAAAAGTATAACCATTAATGGGGATTCTAGTCCTGTGAAAAAAAAACATTTCCATACGTTATTTGACTGGAGTAGTTAGGAAATGATTAAATGTTACAATGCGAATGTTTTAAATTTAAGCAAGGTCGATAGTCGTAAAACCGGTAGACACGCCTCATACCCACAGGCCTACACAACAATTCCCAGTTCGTCTTTAAAACGCATTTTACCCATTTCATGAAAACCACAGCAAATTGTCGGAACAGCAAGCACTGCTATCTGTAGCACGTTTACGTTTATCAATTTTATGACTAGAATAAAATAATGCGGCCTCTGACGACAAGAGCATCGGCATCAATAACCTTTTCATGAAAAAAATGTTTTCATAATACATCGGCATGCAGAAAGCGATGAGGGAGAATCTTGGACTAGGAGAAAGTAGCACAGTCATGTAGCCCATGAATAAAGGGTGTGGCTGCAGACATTTGCAGTGACGTGCGGCGAACTGTGTCTTCGGCGATTCGTCCCGGGTGCCCGGAAAATAAGTAGTGGTGGGTAGATGGGTGTTGCAGCAGGGCTACATTAATCGGGTTTCATAATCGAGCAAACACTTCGGTGGGGAAGGAGCTCGGCGACCATGGCGCAAGCAATGAAAGAGCGATTCGATAAGTTTCTCCACGAAAAAAACCTGCTGACGGATGTACTGGCAAAGATCGAGGCGAAGACCGGGGTAAACAGATCATACATAGCCATTGGTAAGTCACCAGAGAAACATGGCAGGTATAAGAGAAGGCTGGCGTGATCTCGCCAGGAAGCCGGACGGCCACATGAAAGCGGGCGCCTGGCAGTTCCTGCTTCTGGCGCACCAAGCGGCGTGGACTCCCGTTAAATTATCCGATCATTTAGCGAGAACAATCGCGACTCTACAAGCAGCAACTTTCGGGCATTAATCCGCGGCAGCCTTTGTGCTGCGCTCTCATTGACAGCGCCTAAAAGTGCACAGTAACCCACAATTTTTTTTATCCGATTGCTTAAACAAGCCCATCCGGATCGCTTTGCAAATGTGTCGTATTATCATTTGCGAGGCCGAGTGCTTTATGTGGCGAAAGATGCTAACGAAAGTGCTGTTTTTCTCTTCCAGCTGTCATTGCCTTTGTTGCCATATACCTCGTGATTGGGTACGGAGCCTCCCTGCTGTGCAATCTCATAGGATTCGCCTATCCAGCGTATATTTCGTGAGTTTTCCTTTACATCAAATCCGCCTGCTCGTCCCTTTGCTTATAAATAATGTACCCCGGCCTAAATAACGACATACTGCGTCGCTGGAATAGCCTGAACGCGAGTCGCTGGCATCCTCCCCGGGTTTTGCACGCACATATACGTGGCCAGCGCCTATATGTGGCTTTTAAGGTCACGATTGATTTAAGGTGTAGCAGGAAACACCCATTGGCGCACAGGGCGAGATTCGGACGTTCCTGCCATGCCTCTGTGTGTTTGCGCAGTCGGCGGAGCGTAGTTTTTGGATGTAGGACGTGTTTATTCTTGGGGAAGAAATACGGTACACAAAGTCAGTTCAAGATGGCATGTCTACCTGGCGAGCTGATCGGGCCGAGAAGGGCGCTCCGATTGACCGGAGCTGCGTCCGGAAGGAGTGAGAGCATTTTAGTTACATTGTAACGCAAGCGGGGCTACAGATCAGAAGGTTTTTTAGGAAGCGTGGCCACTCGATGGGCAACACCATGAGGGATATGCTTACTGCCGTGAGACGTGAAATGGAGATCTGCTCTCCCGAGATTGCCTAGCGAAGCTCCCTTGCGCTTAATATAGAAAACTGTCGTGTTGTGCATCAAAATAACCAAACCCAAAGCACGCCTGCCAGTAAATCTTTACTACCTATTGTACAAAGCGGTTGTAATCTATTTAGGAACGAAAGTGCCCGCGATTTCAAGCAAATGTAATTTGTACAATGCGCTTCCTTAAAATGTATTGCCGCAACTATAAGCAGTTACTATTGGTAGGCTTCTGGTTTGGTGAAAATTTGGTAATTGTGTTAATCTCAAGAGGTATCCAGATAATGAAAGCACCGTAAGATATAAAACGGCTTCCGCAATTTAGGGTATTGTTAAATAAAGGATTTTTTTTATATTAGGGGGGGAAATGAGCACGCATGGAATTGGCCAAGTTTGAAATGGCGGTTTTGCCAAACGTCTTTAGATCCCTCCGGTTAATCCGGCTTCTTCTTTTGCTAGTAAATGAAGTTAAGAAATCTTTTTTTTTTGCCTTTGTAGTTTGAGAAAATCCTCTAGATTTCAGTGACTCATTTTATCAGATGGGGCTCGTTTGTGTTGCGAAATCACTGTTCCTACGTAAATGTGGACGCTGTACTTTAAAGCCCAGCTGCAGCGCCGCCCGTCGTTACACAGACTTAGCCGCCCGAAAGCGCGTTTGATTTTCGCATTATATCGACGCCACGTGTGAATTTGCCAAGTCTAGAAAAATGGAGTGTGCTGCCTATAGCTACTCTCCCTGTTACTGAACCTCCATTATACAGCAGCTACAAAACGCTGTTATAACACATCTAGCATTGTTTATGCATGTAATCCCTACGTAAAAACAAAGAGAACGTATACGTGTTTTGCTTTCGTTGCAAATGCCGATTTTCTCGGAGGTGATCGTAGTATAATAGGGGAAAGGCTGTTAGTGCCGTGATGTCTTTCACGGATGAAAATTATCCTCTCAGATTACACTCTGATGCTTATTTGAAAGGCAAAACGGCACAGGCTACAAAGTCAACATCTGACGCCTTGTGAATGTAGTGCTCTCTTTTAATGGCAGGATCACGTGCGAGTGAAACTGCGCTTTACACTGTTTTTTGTATAAGGGTACTGGGATAAAGAGAAAATGAACCTTTTCACATACGTTAAATTTTTGTATGATAATATGCCAAGAGCTGCATATGGATATCGCGTGTTTCCAAGCGCCCCAATTTATGTGTAATGTTAAATGTGGCTGTTCCTTTCCGTGTGCAACTAACTTTGTACCTTTTGTGTAAGAATAACAACTCTACACTTTGTTAATGGCAGGTTATTCAATGGTAACCCACCTCCAGCTAGCTCACTATCAGGATTGTGCATTTGGTTTTTGCTAACTTTAGCAAACGCATTTGTCCTCCTAATACTTTCATTTCTAACGGAAGCGTGTGCCCTAAATTGCAGGATTAAAGCGATTGAAAGCGCCACCAAAGACGACGACACGAAGTGGCTGACCTACTGGGTCGTGTACGGCGTCTTCAGCGTGGCCGAATTCTTTGCTGACATATTCCTGTCCTGGTTCCCCTTTTACTACATAGGAAAGGTAATTTCGTAGATGTGCACATTGTACCACCGTCAGAATTCTGTTCAAATCGATCATCTGGTCTCAAAAGCCTTTCCAGGTTCATATTAGAGATCGTATTTCAAGGTGTGAGGTTGACGTCTATTGGCAGGAGAACATCCTTCCTGATGTCATACTTGTTGCTAACACCCATTTGAGAACATAATTAGCTCCTAGCCAGGACATGTTTGATCCTCCTCGTGCTCAGTTTATTCACCCCCTTTCCTGTTGGGTTCAAGAGATGCTCTATACCTTCATTTTATGTATTTTATGCATTTGATGTTGTGGGGAAAAATAATCTGGAGAAATCCAGTTAAATACCCCCCCCCCCCCCACCGATCACGAAAGCAGGATTTCCCGCCATCCTGAGTACCTCAACAGAAATGAGGCCGTGCAGATTCAGCTCACCCATCTGTGTGAAGATGAGTTAACAGGAAGTGGTCCTGCTTTTTTAAATATTTAAATGATTTTACTTTTTAGACTTCTCTTTCTTCCCTCCCTGCTTCTAGTGTGGTTTCCTGGTGTGGTGCATGGCCCCCACCCCATCTAATGGCTCCGTCTTGATCTACAACCGGATCATTCGCCCTTTCTTCCTGAAGAACGAGAGCAAAATCGACAGCATGGTGAAGAACATCTCTGACAAGGCCTCTGAAGCAGCTGACAAGGTCAAAGAGGAGGGTAAGGCCCCTGATGGTCACTTGTGCTGTCCTTCATGTCATTCTGGGTTTATACACTGCTCACTTTTAACCTGAACCAAAAGCAACGTTTCACATTGCAAGTACCAGTTTTGATGGGCCTTGCAAAAGCTTTCTGCTGCAAGGCTTATATCAGTAACCACAAAAATTTCCCCTAACTAAATTCTTATCATTCAAATAACAACAAAAGTGGAGCCATTTGACAAAATGGCAGAGGATGCATAGCTTTTGCATTAGATGCATGCTCGATGTTTATAAGATAATCAATGGCCGCCTGAGTTACTCTCAACTGTATTGATTTATTATTTTTTTTTTTGGTTTTTTGATACTTAGAACATCTTATACAGAGCTTATACAGCTTTCTCTCTTCTCTAAAAGCAAGCTTTTAGGATGTCTTGGTTGACTTGTGTGTTCCCAGTTTAGTCTGTTATACCAAAAATACTGTGAATTATTAGATTGCATTTAGTTTCAGAAACAAGCTAAGGACTGTTCTTGGTGTACTGGAGAGAGGCTAACAACAGTTAACAGAACATTCCCCCCCCCCCTCCCATTTTCTAGCTAAACGAGCAACGGCAAACATCATATTTGAAGAAAAGAAGAGCTCTTAAAACAGTCCTATTCTACCAACTTCATCTCTTGAGGGCTACGGTGATGTCTGGTTAAATTAATGTTGCCTTGAAGTTTCCTTTTTATTATAAAATGGTTGTTTTAGATCGCTGACTATTTTGTTTGTAAAAGTGGTAATCAGCAGTGTTTTGTGAAGACAGGCTAATGCTTAAAGCTAAGCACTTTGTGGCTTTCACAACCTTTGTATTGCAGTTACATGTGAAACAGCCTGTAATGTATTGACCCTGCTCTGTAAAGATCCTAATAAAGACAAACTTGCCACAAATTGAGTCCTTTCGAAATGTGTGGCAGGCAAGGACAATTACCTGATTTAGATGCAGATCAATGTCGAGATCTGGAGGTGAATTATTTTTAGGATTTTGAAATTAGTGGTATACATTTCCACCTTCCCCCTTGCAAGAGTAATTAGTTCACAATTAAATGCCCAATATGCTGATAAAGGTGGGAAATGGACCACCTGCTATTGCTGAATTAATGTATGAATATGGAAGAAGTAAAATGTTTAAAATATGTAGATGAAGTATTTCTGAAAATTGTACTGGATTCTAAAATTGTGTAGACCAGCAGGCCTAGTTTACATTTCTGGGAAGAGGCAGGTGAGATTTGTTCAGATAGACTGGCACGCTTACATGTATAGTAAAACCTGTATAGAGCTCTACAGGTCTATCTTCACAGTAATTAACCTGTCTGACAAAAGCCAAGTGCAGATGGCCATCTCCTTTCTTAAAATGCAGATCGAGATTCCTTCTGAATTGGATGCACAAATGGCACTCCAGACACTCAATTTTGTCACGAATGCCAGACATTCTCTCTCTCTCCCCCCCCTCCCCAGTGTGGGAGAGAAACCAAATATTAATTACATATTGCATCATAAAATAGACACTAGTGGTACACTGGTGAGTAGGTTGTATTTGCAATTAGTCCACATTACAAGATTGAGTTTTTTTTTTTATCCCAGAGTAAAAAGTACAGTTCATTATTCTAAGTGTACTTACATCATCTCTAAAATATTGGGGTAGTTTAGCAACTACAAGTTAGAAATTGTACAAGGTGTTGGTGGAATTTGAGTAACACTGAATTGACAGTTTTAACAGTTTACAGGTATGGAACGAGGTGCCACGGAAACATACCAAATGTCGTGGCGATACAATATGAGCAATACAACAGCAGGAGGGTCAATTTACCAAATACCGTACAGTACTGCATGTCAAACTAAGTGCCGCAGAACACTACCCAATACATCAGGCATTTATAAGAGTTATTTGGCCAGGGATTTTCCTCCTAATCTGCATCACTGACCAGAAGTGATGAACGATTCCACCAAATATGAGTACCCGCCATGGCTGCTGCACTGTCCAATCACATCCATGGCGAAAGCAAGAGATGTCTGCACAGATACACATGTAACATTTTATAGAGTGACTTTAGTGTGGGCTGCCATAGTAAGAACAAAATCTCAAAATTATAAAAAAAAAACACAACTGGCCTCATGGGTCTGTGACTGGCCTAGCCTGGTCTTGGCTGCAAAAGAAGTGCATGATGGATATGCACCTTTGTCCTCAGAAACCCAACAGCCTCGCTGCACACTTGTTCCCTGAGATTTATTACAGTGGTTTAGATCTCGGAGCCATTTGAGGAAGCAGAGTGGGAAGAGTCTTAAAACCTTCTCCATCAGATTTTTCCACACCCTAACAGTTGCGAAAAAAAAAAAAAATTAAATACTGTGACTTACACAAAACAAGGTTACGTATACAACTCAAGATTAAACGTGAGTACAGTGATTGAGTTTAATGACTTTATAAACAACTATATAAAACAATTCTTAGAAAAATCCATGCATTTTCGGTGTAAATTTGATTTGAAATATAGAGGAAATCTATATACAAGTGTGCACTATAACAGTATCTTGATTTGCCTAGAATTTTCCACCAGAAATACATTTGGCTGCATAGAACATTTGATATTATTGCCTACATTTGAAAGAAAAAAAAAATGGAATAAGAAAAGGACTTTCCTTAAAAAAAAGTTCTAGTTTATTTGAGCTCTAATAGGATCCTCTATCTCTGATAGACCCTTCTATTTTTACATGACATGATGTAATTAAAGGGCTTCAAACTCACCTTTCGAAAAACATTCACAACTGACGATTGATAAAGTAAATCAAATAAACAGGGTAGCTTAAAAAGTAGCTACAGAGAATAAGAATGGAATAGTTTTCCCCTCCCCGAGTGTTACATTCTGAATAGCGATTTTATTAGCTGTTAAGAAAAAGTGATACATTTATACAACTGACAAAAAGCCTGAGTTGATGGGGAAAGGTAGAGTCCAAACAAAAAAAGCCTGAGGAAAAAGCCCATTCAAATTTACTATTTTACAATAATTTACAGTAGTACATTTGTGAAAAAGGGACATTTTTAAATTGATCACAAAATCCAGGTTATTTTACAGCTGAAAAAAATTAAATAGTTCAAGCATGATGCACAAAAAAATATATATATATGCAGGTGGTCACAATACACACTGTAAACGAGGTACTTTGGAAGGTGAGCCGACGTCCTTCGGGTGGCTTCTGGAAACCCCTTAAAACTCCATGCGATGGAGCATGATTACTGGTGAGCTTACGCGTCTATCATACTCTTATAGTCAAACCTCTTAAATAGATTCAACAGCCACGTTCCATGAGAAATAAAAACCGATACCACGATCCAGTGTTGTGGGTGGTGGGACACAGGCAGCATGCCAGCTGTGTGTCCATGTAAAAAAAGACGTCCGTTTTATAAAAATAAAAAACGCCTAAATGCCACGACACATCTGACATGGCATTACTCTTAAGTATAAAAATATGCCCCCCCCCACCCCGACACCACCCCCCAAGCCAAAATTAGTGGGATATTACTTCTTGCAATCTTGAGAGGCCAGACAGATGGCGCCCCCTAGAGTTACACAGTGCGCTGCACAGCTTTCACTAGTCCCATAAGGCATTTACTGTGTTCTTGTGTGTCTATGGCTAACGAGTTTGCCGGCATATGTCAGCTGCTGTTATGTCTTGCGGCTACACCAGGTCTGCTCCGGGGTGCTCTTGTGATCCGACGAGTACTCGAAAGGTGACCGGGGGTCGTATGGCGAGCGTTGGTCCCGGGGGGACCGGGGCCCACTGCCGGATGCCCTGTGGTCCACCTGCCAGTCTGAGTGGTACCGGTAGTCACGGGAAGATTTGTGGTGGCCATACTCGGAGCCCGAGCGGTGGTCCGAGTGTGATCGGTGGTCGGAGCTGGAGCGGTGGTCCGAATGGGACCGGTCCTTCATGCTGCTGTCTATTCTGTGGTCTCGACTGGATCGGTGATCATCCATTTTCCTGTGTTTACTGTCACTGTAGTATCTGATGGGCACGAAACACATGATGTATTATATTGCACTTAATATGTATCTAATTTTTAGTTTGTTAAAGCCTTAAATTCTAAGCTGCTCCATTGTCCAGTATGTATGAAACTCATACCTAAAATGAGGCATTTGTTGCTATGGCAAAAATAGCAATGTTGCCATGGAAGCTGCCTACCTGCTGTCTTGCCTGTCTGATCTGTAGTGATCCCTGTCCCGGTGTTCTTTGCCGTTACTGAAGGATGAGTAGGGCCTCTTCCTGGAGTCAGTGTTTTTCCTGTAGGTGTCCACCGCGTGCCTGTCTTTGCCATGCTCAGGGTAACGTGATGAGTGGTGCCTCTCAGAGCTGTAGCTGTCCCTGCTGCTGTCGTCATGTTGCGAGCTGTCCTTCAGTCTCTCGGTGTCTATTGCCATGGAAATGGTGTCAGACCAGTATACACACACACAATCGTAGGACTGTCTCATGTTATATGCACACCAAAGAACTTACCTGCGTTTTTAAAGCTTTGAGTATTTACAGTACTAGTGTTCTGATCCGCTGCCTGTGGAAACAGCCATATTTTTGTTAAAAAGCTGTCATCAGCACATTTTACATTCATTTGCAGGTCAATGCATCCATACAAACATTTTCATGAGTAAAATTGATAAAATCAAATGAGGGGAAGTGCGGCTCACATACCTGCGCGTTCTCTTGTCGTTTCTTAATTGCATGTTTATACAGCTTATGCAGTTTCCTTGCATCAAACTCTGTGAACTTTGAAACGAATATCCACAGATTTCTGGAAGGAAATCAATGTGACCAACAGTGAGTTTCTGCGTTCACTCTCAAAATTACACACTCGTATGGGTTCACAAAGGTGCAGAGTGTCACGTGTGGCTACTCACTTTCTCCACTGCTTGATGTGCTCGGGGTTGGAATACTCCTTGAGACACTCGGTGATGTGGTCACCGATCTTAATCAGGCACTGGCGCGTGTGTTCCAGCTGCTCCCGCTCTGAGAGACCCTTCTCCGGCCGGTCTAGTTGCTTGAGGGCCGCCTTCACTGGCCTCATACGTTCCTTACACTGAAAGGCGCCATGCAGAACAGGGGGTATTCTTGTTACAGATGGAACAACCACTGGACTTATTTTGAAACATTCATTTTGGGGAAAGCCAAGTGGCGATGCTGGTAGATAAACCAAATTCCAATTAACTGTGTACTTTTATTTTGAAAAATTTTGGGGGTGGAGCCAAGTACGGATGCTGTAGGACAGCCCTACTCCTGACACTACTGCATTGCTGCATGCCTGCCTTCAACTGCAGCTTAGTGTAGGACACTGGATTATGTAATATGCCATGAATAACACTATTTTACGTAACACCTTCAGGATGGACATACACAGCTCCTTTGAGATTACAGCAGATGACAATGCACTGATGCATGATCATGAAACTCCAAGGTTGAATACTTCCCAGCCGATCATTCCTACAGCTTGGTGTGTCTGGGTTTGTAAACTGATGTAAAATCAGCGACTCACCACACTGAAGGTCTTCTGGTCAAGCTCCTCGGATTCCTCAGAGATGGGTACATTTTCCCCGCCTGCTGTGATGTGGACCGGAGTGTCGGCTGGCTTCTTCGGCTTCTCCCGGGTGTCGCCCTTTGCCTCATTAACCTGAAGCAATCCATTAACATGAGTAGGCTGCCACTCTTTACATGCAGAGTCATCTCAGATCGTCAGATGGAAGGTGCAGATGTTGACTAATTCCACCATCACTCGAGGTCTAGGCCCACCAAGAAGCCACTCACCTTTTCCTCTTTAACCTCCTCCTTTTTATGAGTCGGTTCCACTGGTTTAGTTTCTTTCTTATCCTTCGGTTCCTTCTTGTCTTTCAAATCGCGGGCATCCTCTTTCTTATCCTTCTTGCATTCTTTCTTGATTTCCTTCTCTTTGACTTCCTTTTTCTCCTCGGGCTCCTTCTTCACAGGCACTTCCTCCTCTGGCTCTTCCAGCTCCTTAGCTGGCCTTTCAACCTTGATTCTTCGGCTAGGGGTTTTAACCGAGGCAACTTCCTGCAAGCGAACAAGCAGAGTTACGATACACACGCTCCCAGACATGGCCTAGAAACCATCATGGGAAGCCTACACGTCCCAGAACCCCAGAGCTCCAGATGAGCCATAATGTGCTGACGGGCCTGCCCACAGGTACAGTACCTTCTCCTCATCCTTCTCATCCTCCTCCTCTGAGCTGTTTTCCGAGGGTGACGGCGAGGTATCGCTCTTGATCACCTCCTCCACCTTTGCTGGCTTTGCCTTGTTCTTCTTATTATTAGGTTTCCTCTTACGGGAATTGGCCTGCAGGAAGAAAGGGACACTTGCTGCAACTAGTGGCATGCAAGAACTTTTCTAATTGCCGACCCAGAACTGGTCCCAGATCTTGACATTAGCTGTTGTGAGTGGTACAGTCAGAGAGCATCACTAAAGTAGTTCTATCTGCTACAGCAGACAGACAGAAGACCCGGTCTACCTTGCGATGGGTTAATCTACTTCGGTTGATAGTCGGGAACTAACCACAATGCACAGCTGGCCCTAAGCAAAAGTTTCAGGCTGTGAATAACGGTGAGGTTTTGTAACTAGGACTCAGGGTTGACACACAGAGCCACAGTCAGTTGGTGAGTGGCATCTGTGTTCCGTGGGCGGGGTCTTACTGCGCCTGCTTGCCGCTGGGCCTCTCTCTTGACCAGATCTTTGCTCAGCAGCTTGATGAGGTAGTCAGCACGTGTCTGCAGCTGCTTCGCCTGCGGTTTCTTATCTGGGTCGTCTGGGAGCAGCTGAATGGGGAGCACAGAGAGAAGTGAGCGACGGGCTCAGCATGCCGGCAAGGGACGGCTGCGCGGGACGGCGCTAACCTTGTGTGTGAGATTGAGGTCCGGGTCCATCTTGATCATCTCCCAGCTGCCGTAACCATACTCGTAGATGCCAATGAGTAAGTTGGAGTCGTCCTCCTTCCCCCATTCGATGTCAAAGTGAGCTGCCTTTGAATGGCACGGAATGGTGTACCTAGGCAGAAAGCGACAAGTACATTTAAAGGAACGGGCCCAATAATGCTTAGATAATTTGAGATAAAATCGGTGCAAGATTAAGACCCAGTCGTTATACCCTTAAAGTTACTAAGCAAACAAGTAAGCTGATAAAGAACATCCATAATAGGGTTCTAAGCAGTGCGGGGCCCCACACCTCTTTCTCTCCTCAGCGTCAGCAGGAATGGACTTGTGAAGAGGCGCCAGCTCCTCTTCATGCGAGATGACCAGCTTGGCATTCACCTGTACACCCGAAATCCGAAACGTCGGCCCTTTCACTTTTCCTCGTCTGCCTCCTAGTGGTCGAAGTGAAAAAAGAATGGATGGGTCGTGTCTTTCTAGCCTGGAGTCGTGCCAATCTCAGCGTTATGCTCAAGCTCAGATGATGCAAGATGGCACAGAAATACATGATTTTGTGTTGCAGTAATTACCCGAGGTTCTCTCTGGCCCAGAGGGGTTCTCCCTCAGGGTTTTTATACATCCATTGTGTACAGTTTCCGCTAATCGTTTGAGGTCATGCTCAGATTTGTCCACTAGCTCAGCGTCGCGAGCGATTGCATCAAGCCTGAGAGAAAAAGGGAGAAGGGGGATCAAGACTGAAATGAGAGACATAGTGAAGCATGAACACAACATGATGGGAAAAATGTCTGTAGCAATACTGAGGGAGTACTGTGTGTGTTTAAGGGGCAGGGGGATGCAGGCTGCTTTGGTCCTTATCCATGCTGAAACGAAACCTAAAGCCGTGCATGATCCTAAATCCATGTGTGATAGTTACCGTTCAAGTGGTCCACCAAACTTCTTGTAGCTCTTGATAAATCTGCCCAAAAAACAAAAAGCTAAATCAAAAATACAGAAAAGCAGCCACTGAGGGAAAACAATTTAAAGATAGGTAAAAATGTCACATGAAAGTTACCAGAGAAAGGACATAGAATGTAGTTTTTAACACGAGATACACACATACAGCAAAGTAGTCCAGCCCCACGGTGAATTTCTTACCTCCGTATTTCAGCATCACTGAACCCTTTAATGTTTTCCCGTGGGATGGTTCGAGGTCTCCCTCGTTTCTTGGGTCGTTTCCGGTCTGTTCCAGAGTCGCTATCCGACCCAGAATACCTTCGGTTTCGGCTGCGCCTGCCCTCATTCCCATTAAAGCTTATCTGAGAAAACAGGAGCAGAAAGACATTCATCTTTACACAACAATAAATGATTCACCTGTACAAAAACCAACAAAATGTGCTCGAGTGCTACAGACGAGGATGGAAGGCTGGCAAACAGGGTTTCAGATCGGCACTGTGGCTAAGACTGACCTGTTTGGCACAGTTTCTCATCCGTGGCAGGAGGTAAATCTCCTCCAGCTCCTTCTGCCTCTCCTCCTCCTCGAGTCGTCTCCTCTGCTCCTCTGGGATGATCTCGTCCCAGTCCTTGGAATTGCCATCGCCCTCCATATCTATCTGCTCATCTTCCATGGTTGAGAAGTTGGCAACCTGTATGACAATCAAATAGAAGGTCAGTACTGTTATGAGTACTCCGTTGACTATTTCGAATAAAATTCCTCACATTTCTTGAAGAGCGTCGCAGTAAACTACCTTAAACTGTGAAAGCAGTTCCTCCCCCACGGTTGAAGGGCCTGGATCGTTCTCCCTAGTCTCAGCTCTCTTGAGGATCTCATCAATGTCCATCTCCTAAAAGGGCAGACATCTCCTTTTAGAGCAGACATTTTAAACACATTGACTTGGCAAAACAAAACACACCAGGACTGTATATATTTGGAAAATACATCAGCAGCAACAGTAGCTTCTCCTGACCTGTGGCTCCTGCTCTTCCCCTTCTTGCTCTTTGAAAAGCTCCTCAGCACCAAACTTTAGAATAGCAGACAGCTCCTCCTTGTTGAATGGAGTGGAGCTGCAGGGACAGTCATGAAAACATTCGCTGCATCAGTCATTGTGGGAGGGCACTGCGAATTCTTGATTTGCCCAACATGAAAGGCTTCACCATGGTCACTAAAATATAACCAGTGTGAGACTAAGTGAATATTCACCTAGAGGGAGCTGAACCAGTGTGGAGAACAGTCTTTCCTGTAGTGTCCATTCTTTGGATTACCAAGTGATCAAGCACCATCTTCTTCTTGGCCCTCTCAATAATCTCCTCCTCAACAGACCCCTTTGTTACCAACCGGTAGATATTCACCTTCACAAAAGTAGAACAGATATTTTAGAAGGCAGACTGCACTGATCCCTCATCACCCAGGAAAAAAAAAAAACCTTAACAAGCGGGTTTCAGCAGGATCAAATCATTGAAGGATACCTGTTTCTTCTGCCCAATCCGATGTGCTCTGGCTTGAGCCTGCAAGTCATTCTGGGGATTCCAGTCTGAATCAAAGATTACCACTGTGTCGGCTGATGCCAAATTGATACCAAGGCCTCCAGCTCTCGTTGACAGCAAGAAACAGAAATCCTAAATTTGGGACAGAACACCGATTAAATGTGGAAACTACAAATGTAATACTTTAAACCACAATCACGTCAAGCAGAGGCCTAACAGGCTTACTTCAGAGTTCTCAGCATTGAAGTGGTCCAAAGCTTGCTTTCTCATCTCTCCTTTAATAGAGCCATCCAACCTCTGAAAAGGAGGGGGCATCAATGAAGAAACAATGAAACGGAAGAGTGACAACAGAATGAGACACAGATAATTAAAAGAGAGAGCACAGCCATACCTGGAAGAGGAACTGCCGGCTCTTCAAGTACTCAGCTAGGATGTCCAGCATCCGGACCATTTGGGAGAAGATGAGCACACGATGGCCCCGCTCCTTCAGGCGAACCAGCAGCTTGTCCAGCAGGATCAGCTTCCCACTGCTGCGAATCAGGTGCTGACGGGAGACGAACAGGGTTCACGTGGGCGTTCGCTCGGCTGCGTTTCCTCTCAATGTAGCCATTTGCTGGCAAGCCTGCCACGTTTCATACTGACACCGCGAGTTGTATCTGAGCGACAGGTACCCTAGCAGGTATTTTGAGCTCGCTCTTCAAGGTGGAGTCATGTCACAAGGTAAAACACTGACTTAAATCGGGCAATGAGACATGCAGCTCGCTTGCTTCCACACCTGCAAGGCCTCTTGTTTGTTATAAAACTCGTTGTCCTCTGGGGGTTTGATGAGGTAGCAGTGGTTACAGCATTTCTTCAGCTCCATCATGATGTTCAGGAAGCCAGAGGTGCTCCCTTTTGTGCCCTTACTGAGGGCCTTGTAATTCCGGGTTAATATCCACCTGTTCCAAGGACATAATGGGGCATGTAAATGAAATGCATAAGCCGCCATGTTACTAAGCATTTCTGTCTGGGTGCTGAGCTTCCTCAGGGACACACACATTATGACAAAACTGCACCAAACAGCAAGGACGAGGCACCCAAAACAAACATGGGATGGTATTTACTTGTAGTACTGCTTCTGGATGGCGCTCATCTCCACCCTGAGGATCTGCTCTACTTTTGCCGGGAGGGACTTTTCCACATCCTTTTTGACCCTGCGCAGCAGGAAGGGTTCCAGCTCCTTGTGGAGGCTGGTGTAGCCAGAGTCTCTGCCTTTTCCATGGTCTTCCTCAAACAGCTCCCAAGAATGGAACCTGAGGAATCAAACAAACCAAAATGACCAATCAGGTTGTTTTCTAGAGGATCAAAATATTATTGCCAGCAATAATCCTGGATATTATGGACCCTGTTAATTTACAACTGGCATGTACCGATTTGGTGTGGCATTCAAGCATGCTTAATTATATAAAAGAAAACCACAAAAAAAAAAACGACGATGGCGGGACATTAAGGCCAGCAGACGGACACGTGGGGAAGTGCAACCTACTTCTCTGGCATGATGAAGTGAAGCAGCGACCAGAGCTCTTTGAGCGAGTTTTGCAGGGGGGTGCCAGTGATCAGGAGCCTGTGGTTGGACTTGAACTCTATCATGGTCTTGTACAGCAGCGAGTCGTCGTTCTTCAGCCGGTGAGCTTCGTCCACTCCGATGAAAGCCCAGCTCACATTGCCCAGAAATGACTGAGAATCAGGGCACCTCATTAGCCAAATGGTAACCATCATAGTCATTCTAGCCATTGCATTTCAATAAGCATCAATATAGCTACAACTGACATGGAGCCATGCAGTGACTACAGCATGGCTTAAGTCAGCGTACACATGGGAGTCATGTGCTCATAAGGAAGAGATCAACTGGGACCCAAGGGTGTGCTGCTCCTCCTCACAAAACTGCTTTAATGACCCATCTGAATAGTGCGAACATGACACCCGGTTTTTCGGGTTAGTCGTGTGCTAATTTTAATTCATCCAGCAAAACACAGTGTGCTCTTTTTGTGTACCTGCTCATGATCGAGATACTTTTCATGCAATTTGTATATGAATAGGGATTCTTAAGTTTCCCATATGCCCTCTTACCCTTCCTATGTACCCTGTGTATGTGTGTCTGAGAGTGGAGCTTGGGGTCAAAGTGTGGGGTCGGCCACAGGGTCTGGACACGGAGGGACTAAAGGCCAGGACAAGCTTCTCTGCATGCATCCGTACGCACAACAGGCATGGAACTTTTCATACATCTGCAGTCAAGACCCCATAATGTGCACATGTTCCGAACAGTGGTGGGAAATTGTACTTTTACTTAAATGTAATATTTCAGTACTGAAACCACACCAAGACGGCACTCAAGTAAAATACCAAAGTAAAAAAATACTTGGTTTAAAAAGTACTTACAGTTAAAGTACTATTCAAATATAACTACCAAACTTACAAAAAGCAACGTCTCTTTTTAAAAATTTACTCAAGACAGCTTTGAATATAGGACTTAGTTACTGAGCAGCACCATAAGGCAAACCGAGTTATTCTAGAAAGAAAACTGAAACTTGCTGAGCTTGCTGCTGCAGATTAGTGGAATGACATTTTTATTCTGTGGAAAACGAAAGACTGATATATGGGCCAGATTTAATAATAAATCATTGACATTTCGCGGGTTGGTACTTTTAGATTACTCCTGGCGCTTTTCTACCGTAGCAGGTACGGTACTTTTGGAACCTCAGTAAAGTACCAAAAGTTCAGTGCTTCTTTTGCACTGGTTTTCCACTGGCGTAAAAACTGGTACCTGCGCTGAATAAAAGCACAATGTGAGGCGGGGTATTTTGTACTGAGTTCGAAAAAATGGCTGTAGTATGCAGCTGGGCGATGCTGGATATTAAATCTAACATCGCATGTTATGCACATCCAATTCTTACATCCAATTCTTACATCCAATTCGTTCCACCTCCACAAAGAATATGTAATGTTAAATAATAAAAATATATTTCTCAAGAATTGTGAGAGGCGGACACTTAGTGCTGTAAGCGTTTGACCACAGATGAACCACATTTATGTCAACCGCATCATAAGCATACGTGCAAGTCGGCATGCAAAGTATGAACCGGCCTTAACTCCAGCACTGTCACCATTATGATACTAGATAAATGAGTGTTTAATTTTGTGCAGTACTGAAAATATCACTTTTCATATCACACACACACACTTATCTTTCAATATCCACAGGCAAATTACAGAAAAGAACTTGATTTGTGTATGTTTATAAGCGCATCTCTCCTGGATGAATCACAGTAGATAAAATGGACAGCACACACTTCTATTATCTATCCAGTATGGGGAGATCCTGCACAAAAAAAATAAAGGTCACATATCACTCATACCTTATCTTTGAGCAAAATCTCATACGTCGTCAACAAGATGTTCAACTTCAGCCGCTTGTTCTGTGGGTGCATCCACTCGTGCGTCCGGATCTGTGGACGATCCAATCAGACTCGGTTTAAAACCGGACACACACACACACTGGGATAAAGCTGATGCTGTGTGACACTCATTCAAACAGAAAGTACTGCAGTACATGTAACAGCAAACATCATGTTACTGTTTAAGAATAAGGCCTCTCGACATTTGAAATAAGCAGCATTGCAAGAAAATGAGGGGCACAATTACAAGTAGATCCATCATCTAAATGACCTGTCAGACGAGTCAACACACATGGAGGAGGAGGAAGTTCTGAACTGGTTTGAGGAGATACATACCATGCTCCTGCTGCTGATGTCGCCCAGGTAGACCACCACGTTCATCTGGGGGGCCCACAACTGGATCTCCCGCTGCCAGGAGGTGAGAGTGGAGAGGGGCACTACCAGCAGGAATGGCCCATAAAGCTGGTGGTCATTGAACAGGTAGTTCAAGAAGCAGATGGTCTGGATGGTTTTGCCAAGGCCCATTTCATCTGCAAGGATGCAGCTGTTTCCCCTAATTTAAAGGGAAGCGCAGAATGGGGTGAGGAGGTGCTGGCATGAGAGATACACGATCGATTTAATGAGAAAGCAGAAATCTTCTAATAAGTTCTAATCATGTTAAAACCAGACTACATACTTGCACCAAGAGTGAGCCATCCAATTCAAGCTGTCCAGCTGGTAGTCCCGAAGTTCCAATCCATCTCCACCAATATAAGGTGGCTGCTTCTTCATGGGCTGAAACCTGGGCCTCACCTTTAAGACCTATGAGGAGGGGAAAAAAGTGAAGCTGTGAGCAAATTACATGGCATTGATACAAGATCATCATCTGCCAGCCTATATTTGATGGAGCTAGTTGACTTCCTACGTGGAGTTAGATATGGCATTAAGAGCTCAGGTGCTACACCAGCAATGTGCTTATAAAATTGTTCCAGTAAGACCTACACAGCTTCAGGAATTAATAATCTGCCTTGGATAAAACCAGTTAAGCCACGAAAGATGACACATGAAAGCAGAATTCTTGTAGGTGAAGACAGTTACCTTGCAGTCCTTGAAAGGAATAGTCTTGGACTGGTTCCGGCTCATGTAATCGTCAATGCATTTTTGAAACTTTCTGGATATGAGTGCTCCATCTTCCCAGCTGCACTCGGAATAGGAGAGACCCTGCCACTTGCACAGATAGTCCGGATACCCCGCTGCAGACTTTTGATTTGAGTGAGCTGGCCAAATGAGACAAGATGTAAACATACAGCAAGAGGGACAATTTGATGAATATATGTTACTACAAGTTAAAACACAAACCTATTATCCTTTCCACAATTTGATACTGGGAGTGCAGGTCATCCATTAGTTCCTTCTGACAGTTGTAATACTCAACATCTTCAGGAGATGCCGTTTTTAACCTGAAAAATAAGCAGATCAGGTTTGACCTATTCAAATGGACCTGTACGACAAGGATGTGAGGGTGAAATGCATGAAATTTCACAATTTGACAAGTAAGAAAAGCAAAGCACTGACCCAACCTGCAAGCTTCAGAGACCTGCAGTTCAGCAAGTGCATAAGTAGACTTTCATAATTCACACAATTTTTGAAAACAAGACACACACCCTGTGGACCTGGACTGCATGATGGTGGAAAATTGCAAATATCACTTTGGCTACATGGTTCATCACTGCGTGTGTATACAGGCTGATTAGCAAAAACCACAAATGACTATCAAAACCCTCCAGGAGTATGGCAGTTCATTAACCACATGCACTAATCAAGGTTCTACCTAGACCCCATTACATACTTTTTTTTTTTTTTTACACTAAAAAGTTGGCAGGGAGACAAAATGTAGTCTTGCTCTTTGATATTAGCCTAATTTCCAGGATTTTCCAATGTTCTACTCAAAGACAACTGAAGTCTTCAACAGTTCCATTAGGGTGTAGCAGCCAAACACACATCAACAAGTACAGTGCTGTTCATGTCATTGCAACTACTTATTGGCCAACACTTCACCGCCTCAACTTCACAGTTCCTGGCGCACACAGACCGCCGTTTGGCAGCCAAAGGTGATAAGCCTTTGTCTACATGTTAAAGAGTTCCAAAACCATTTGACCACTGCCATCAGATCATTGTAGCATAGCAATTAAGGGAATTGACAAGTATCAAGAAATTAGCATTTCAATCGAGTGTTACACTTCAGAGCAAACAGGCCAGATGATTTGCTACTCACCAAACCAACAAGATGCCAGACCAGCTCAGTTCACACATACTCTCTCACGCACACACACAACCAAACGTTTTCTCGCTGTGGGAGACAACTTCAGTACCTGATAAAAAAACCACTAGAACACAAGGTGTGCATGCTAAATGAAACCAGCCAGGACAGGAATTTAACAAACCAGTGGAAATGTGAAGCCACAGTGTAAGGCGGGTATAATGCAGGGGTCTCAAACTCCAGTCCTGGAGGGTCGGAGTCCTGCACATTTTTGGGTTTACCCTCATTTAACACACCTGATTCAACTCACTGTGCTAATTACCACACAGCACTTGAGCGCAATCATTTGTGTTGGAAGAGGGAAAGAATTAAGCTACACAGGACTCCTGGACTGGAGTTTGAGAGCCCTGGTATAATGCATGCCTGCTAGCATACTAATGAGTTCAACATTTTGATGCACCAAAATTTGCAATGATAACCCAGTTATGACAAACCTGAAGGTTACCATGGCCTGTATGATGTTCACACCAACATAGCAGCTGTGCATTGACGGCTACATTGATGCAGCAGGTTGGTGTGCAGGGTGTAGTGCTGGGTGGTATACCGGTTCATACCGGAAACTGGTATTCATTTCTGTTATGATATGGATTTCTCTTACACCGTAATAGCCGAAATAGCCTAAACAACTTCCGGAATGTGGCGCAACCAAATCTGTTTAAGGGAGACCATTTTTCCTGGTACACCGCTGATCATGCAGGCAATGGATTACCTGCGTTATGGTGCATTCAATTATCCCGACGAAGTCTGAGGTGCAACACGTCCCAAGCGACCAATTTCCCGTACAAGCTACACGACTCTGAACAAACATGGCTGCCTCCACAAACACGCCGTTATTGTCGTGATCTGAGCAGGAAAGCTCATGTAAAGACATTACTTCACATAAGAGACCATGTGTGATTACATTCATAACTAGTAACATTTAATAATATAAACATTTTGAAATATCTATAAAATAGAGAAGCAGTAAAGCACTTATTGACTGTGTAAGCTGCCATATTGAAATATCGTCACAGGGAAATCTCATACAAATCCGACTAAAACCTAGGAAAAGGGGTGTTTCCCCGACAGGAAGGGACGTTTTTGTCTGAATTGCAACTCGGAAAGAGATATACGCAGGATTAGTGTTACTGAGTGGTGAAAATGGGCAGAGAAGCTGTAGAAGACAAGAACTTTTGCTGAAAAAAGGAGCCGTGTCTGTTGTCTGAAGATATTTCGGTTGTAAATGGTCGGATGTGGAACAGACAACCACTTATTGCAAACACTGTCAAGCTAAAGTTGTCGCTGGATTGTTTACATTAACAGTATATTTGGTTTACAAAAAACAATATTTACTATTTATTCCTTTTCTAAGACAATCAGTGCAATACAACTTTTGACAAGCACCTCTGGATATTTTACAAACTAAATGCCTCTTTGGATGCTTGGAAATTTTAGTTTTTAAATTGTTTGCAAAATTTGTTCAATAAATAGGTTCTATATTGTGACTGCAACTGTCATGCGATTCCTTCTCTTCATTAGTGCCATCCGCTTAAAAATTACTTTATGGGGCCATGCAAACCTGTATTGTGTGCAAATAATTTTTTTGTACAATGTATATTTCTCCTGACAGTAGAACAGGTTATTCCTAGCCAGTCTACTGCAATAATTGAATTGGAAAATATGGTTAACACCCACTGATGCATGGGGAAAAAATACAGTTGAATACCGTGAAATCATCAAAATACCGTGATATAGAACTTCGGTCATACTGCCCAGCTCTAGCAGGGTGCATATGCTGGCCTTCACAAAATTATCCAAACATACAGTATTAAGCAGAGAAAACACAGAAGCAGTAGCTATGCTCACCATTTCTTCCTCTCCTGCTCCTTCTTTTTAAAGTTGTCCAGCTTCTTCATCCCCTTGACGTTCTGCTGCTTGAGAGTCTCCTCTGTTTCCCAGGTGTTGTGTATGTGAGACCACCCCTTCCACTTGATCAGGTACTGCTGGTCGCCCGCCTCTTTGTTGGACATGAAGTTGGCATTGGGATCCCCATCCATCTCCACAGCATACACCGTGGTGGTGCCCCCAGTTGCTTTTGAAGACATACGAGTGTTACGGACAAAAACACCAGCAAAGGCCACAGTATAATGAAGTATAAAAAGAAAATATCCAGTAACAATATGGTAAGGCAAACTGATTGCTAGGTGTCCATGCTATCAAATGAAAACAACATGTCCATTTTTTGACACTTAACTTTTTAATATAGATGGAATACGCCCAGTATCCTGTTGCGAAGTGGTTTCTGAGAAAGTGTTTTTTCATGCTCCTGAAATAATGTTATTTTTCAGATATGTGGTTTTCACCAAAAAACCTACCTCCCTTCCTGCCTATCCTCATGTCCATCACTCGCTCTAGAGTTTCAAACTCATCCTCTTCAGGCTGTGGGACATCCTCCCCACAGACCTCAACCAGGTCATCAGAGTCAGTCTTCATCTCCTCATCCTCCTTGTAACTCACGTTAACCGTTGCCTGACGACGGGGTCCCGACAGCTTTTTGTCGTACTCATCCTCGTCGGAAGAGGAATCTGACTGCTTTTTCCTCTGTACTTTACCTTTTTTGCCATTTCTGGCATTTGTCCTGAAGGTAAAGGCACACGATACAGGAGGTAAGTGCTTTGAAAGCACTGGAGACTTTCAGCCATTGGCAGACACCAATAATAAAAAGGTTAATTGTTCAACTGTCCATGTTGTTCTGCTACTGGCTTATTCTGTCTCCATGTCAGGCAGAATGGTCCTTGTTTGATCCATACACAAATAAGCAATTATCATTGTTTTGAATGTTCATTTCTCTGAACACAATTAGAGAAGTATAACCACAAAGACACCGCTGATCTTATAATTACACAAGTTTACCCAAAGTCTGCAACTACACATTAAAATTCCATATGGTGAATAAACACTGCAGACGTTAGTTTTCCCACAAGTGAGTATTCTTAGACTCCCAAATTGCACTTGATTTTTCATAAAAACAGTCAGGCTACTTCTCCATAGAACTTCTACTCAAATTTACTGACTCCATGTAGATTCAATATCTGAATACTAATGAGAAATATACCTGTTAGGAGGCTTCCTGCTTTTGACTTTGTGACTTGGTTCATAGTCTGAAACAGTCTCGTCTGTGTTCTCTACATCCTCCGAAGAGTCAGAGTCAGAATCACTTCCAGAATCCGACCCAGATCCAGAGTCAGATCCAGACCCTGATCTAGAAGAAGAAACCAGAGAAGCTTTCAACAAAGATGACAAGTGTTCAAAGTAATGGCTCACGAAGGGCTCCAGAATGCAGATAAAGTGTTGTGCTGTCAAATACACCAGGGTAACACAGCACTGAAGATGGTGTAAAGCTGGTGTTGTCTTACGTGCTACTAGTTCAGAATACTCACTCTTTATGCTTTCGTTTCCTTTTAGTCTGACTTGATGAGTCAGAGTCGTCACTGCTAGACGAATCCTTGAAACAAGAATAATTTTTTTTTAACCAGACAGGAAATTTTATTGCCAGTTTCAATTTTGTGGGTTAACATCCCTGTGACACCCATCGTGCGCTGTAAACAAATATTTAACAAGGCACAAATGCCACTCTAAAAGAAATTAACAAGTTTGCGATATTGCTGATGTGATAATTCAGCCCTGTGCAATAAGGATACTGAAAAGCTATTAAGCATTTGTTGAAAACCAAAATCACATCCAGGTATATCAGCAACACATGACATCTTTGAATAACAGTTTTGCTGGTGTAAACCACTTAGTAAATAGCTGGTATAAGGTAATAACTGGAGATAAGGCTTTGGTGTAGCTTGATCCCCCCCATACCTCATCTGAGTCACTGTTCGATGAGCTTTGCTGCTGTGCTTGCTGTTGCTGGAGCTGTTTCCTGAGCATGGCTGATTGCTGCACAGCCAAAATACTTGGGTTTGACTTCCAGAACTGCAGCAGAATGGAGGAAAGGACAACCACACCAAAAATGGGTAAACTGTGATTTTTTTGGATGGATTTGCAAACAAGTTGATCCTAAAAGAACACTTAATTACAATTAAAATTGCCATCCTTCTGGAAACAGATTACGTGCCATTGCACAATTGTTGTGACTGAGATGGAGTGCTGGTTGAGATTTAACGGCATATATTAAACGTAAATGTAAGAACACTTCTTACTGAAGTTAATTCAAGTGCCACAGTATCATTCCTTACCTCTGCCCCATCGATCTTGACAGTTTTGTTTTCCTGTTGGTTCTTCTCTTTCGATTTCTCAGAGTCTGAATCTGATTGGCTGCCAGAGTCAGAACCGCTTCCTGAGTCACTGCTCCCTGATTGGCTGCTGCTGTCGCTGCTGCTGCTACTGGAGCTTGAGCCTGATCCAGAACCCGATCCAGATCCAGACTCATCATCAGAATTACTGTGGGCACAAATCCCCCATAAATGTTTCAGTCAATTGGTTTTCGCCAGACAGATGCACGTCATGCAAAAATAATGTAGGACTATACTAATTTATGTACTTTGTCTGGTGAAACTGCAAAACCATTAAAAAAAAAATTCCCCTTAAGGGAAATCCTCAATATTCGTTTGCTTTAAGATGACACGTTAGCAGACATAGCACCACGGCTCACTTCTGCTACTGTTGAAGCTGAACATAGATTTTGTAATTCAATACTACCAGAGACATCATAGACGCATTTATAAATAATTATAACTCTACAGGCTACACATTTCAGGAAATCATTCCCCAGTTCAACCCCATATGCCCCTTGTGTTATACGTGCTTCCTCCAACAGTATGCAGGCAGGCTACACGGAGTCATGAAATTGCCTAACGTATGTTTATTGCCCAGTGACGGCATGGCATCCTATTTAAGGTATCCCATGGCTTATGCCCCATGTAGTCTGGGACAGGCTGCTGGCCACCCCGTGACCCTGTCCAGGATAAGTGATTGGAAGACGGCACATTTAAAGCATGATGGCCATTCAGACATAGTGTGTGCACTAGTAATGTTTTGTCAGCTGCCTGAGTAAGCAATAATGTTTGTTTAAAGGACAGTATTAAGCATAGCAGTGTTTGTGTCTGTTAGGCACTGTACTGTCAACAGCATTAGGAGTGAGCTGCAACATGACCTACTGCTTTAATTAAGGATTCAACCACCACAACACACTTCCTGCCTTATAGTGCCTATCGAAACATATTTTAGTGGAAAATACATTTTATAATAATAGCATACAAAAACTACTGCCCATAAACTTTTGTATGATTACAATAGAAAATGTAAACAAGGTAATATTAATTGCCAGATTTAGCAGGCTCTTTGATGAAAAATTTATATTACAAAACATCCGGGTCAGGCAAAAAAGCTCACTATTGGGATTAGCATCAGGAATCTAATCTGCCATTGTTTAAATACAACCAACAAACCTAATCACAGTCAAGTGGCATATTTAAGACTAAGAATTATTTTCTTTAATCACTTTGACAGAAGACTCGTTTAAAAACTGCCATGAAACAGGCTCTTCGAGACTGCTTCCATCTCTGCAAGGCAGTGACAGAGCTCTGTGGTCAGTGAGCTCTCCAGAGACCCAGGGGTTATAGTTAGCCACCGTCCGTGGTGCTAATTAGCAGCTACACCACTGTAGGCATTCTTCCCTCTTTTAGGAGGTTGCCATTGCCGGGAATAGTTGCCATGCATTGTCCATTATACAGCAAATAATATTAGACATGACTGAACTTATGTATAAATAGTGTTTAAGGGTGAAAAATTCCAATCTTTGGTAATCAAGTCTTCACCTTGTAGTAACACGTATATACTCTCAAACCAATGAAGTGAAAAATAGATTCTTCACATGCTAAAGAATACACAATAAAACCTCACAATAAATTCTGAAGTCGCTTGTTAAAGAAATTGCAGGGAAAAAATCCTAATTTCTTTACAGAACAAAGTGAGGTCAGAATCTGTTGGTATTATGCAGTATAAGAAATAACCTCAATTGCTTTTGACAGCAAAATGGTTTCAATTAGATTCAACGACTCAGAATCAAAGACTGACATTGATGTTAGAAACTCTTTGTTCAGAAAAGCATCAAATTAAACTAAAACCATACCAGCACTAATAACTAACATTTCTACCACAAATAAAATTTAGGAACTGTTAACTCCCCAAGCATAGTCAACAGTTCAAAGATATTTTTTTAAATTACCTTGATTGTGCACTGCTGTTGCTCACACTTTCGTCTTCACTGTGTCCATCCATCTCAGTCTCCGGAACTAGGTCTCAGTATGATTGATCCAGTCAGTTATCGTGCGTGTGATACTGTACACAAATGCCCTTTATTCAGTGTAGTCCACCTGCAAAGCACAAATCATCTTGCTGAATTCAACACGTTCAGACAACTACATCTTAAGATTGAGAAGTCTAAACACCTTTAAACAGGGGGGAAAAAAGATTTAGATGTATTGATTCGCAAACATACACTTTTAATGAAATGTCACCACTGGTCGCCGACTCTTAAAATTAATTCTAGTCAGTAATTACGTGTTGCAAATTACCAAACCGCTGATTAATCTTGAAACTACAACAGTTATTGTAACCAGCTTCAGAGAAAAACATCTAAGGCAATTAACAAAACCCACAGAGCACGTATGTTTGCACATAATCTTTCCCACAAGGAAGCATGTCGACTCATTTCACTCAATTTAATTTCGCTGCTGAATCTGTCACTGCAACATGCCACTGTGTTGAAAGTAGGGGCCTTAGAAGAACAAAGTGTCAAACAAATCAATAAAAATGGCTAGCCTAGCTATTTTACTATTCATTCTATTATGTGGCCACAAAACACCAATATGAGAAAAGTATAATACATTAAATAAATATTTTGTACATGGATACTAAAAGTGTAGAGAATAAAAAAATTATTGCGTGAAGTTTGTTTTTAAATGTGAAATGAGCCCAAATAAAAATGCATACATGATCACCACCTATACACCACCAGCCATATATACACACACACACACACATATATATACACACACACACACACACACATATATATAACACACACACCGACCACTTTATTAGGCATACCTGTCCAACTGCTCGTTGACGCAAATTACTGATCAGCCAATCACATGGTGGCAACTCAAT
>JAODKM010000108.1:848789-878078 GCA_026780845.1 Petrocephalus sullivani | reverse complement strand
ACCTTGTTGAATCTATGCCACGAAGGATTAAGGCAGTTCTGAAGGCAAAAGGGGGTCCAACCCGGTACTAGCAAGGTACACCTAATAAAGTAGCCGGTGAGTGTATGTATGTATGCATGTATGTGTAGCCTTTGTATATATGTATAATGCATTTGTTTATAAATAAAGTAAAAACTTCATGACAATCTTTCAAATGAACTAGTTTACAATCTTTTTTAAACATCCTCTTTAGAAAAATTTGGGAAAATGATTTGGAAAAATATGGTTTCATAACTGTAAACACAAACCAGTGCCTTCGACAAAAAAAATGTTTTAAAAACAAACGACAAATGAAAAAAATTTAAACAAAATGATGGTTAAGTGTAGGATTAGGATATTGGCCTAAACTGGTAAATATTTTTTCTTTTTCTGAAATCTTGAGAAAAATTTTAACTCCTTGATCATTTTTGGGGCATTTTGAGACCTTTTTGGGGCATTTCTGACCTTTGCCTGCATTAGTTGAAATAAATAACTAAAATGAAGGTGATTAATCATCATTGTTGATGCACCACAGCACACAACAACAAAATGTGTCCTCTGTATTTAACCCATGTGACACTGTGGCACAGCAGGGGGCAGCTATGTGAGCACCTGGGGAGCATTGCTTGGGGACGGTACCTTGCTCAGGGTACCTTCGCGGTACTTGCGGATCGGGGACTCGAACTGGCAATGTTTCGACTACACTGTTGCATCCCTCTGATGCTGGACACTAAATGCTAAACCAAAGTACTACTTTCCCCAACCTTTACCAGACATGCCAAAATGCTAGAATATGAGCAACCATGCGTGTCATTTCACTTAGTGAAGTGCTGCCAAATCATCTCTAGTCAGTAGAAGAGTCTCCCTTCATTTAGCCTCTACTGGGCCACCAACACACACACCTGCTAGGATCAGCCATACCTGATATAACCACTTTGGGAAAAACAACCTAGTCTACAGATGTTATGAAGGTGTTGCCAAAACAGAGACACTTCAACTGAACTTGAAACGTCCAATTTTCTGGTAAATCACTGTGAATGAAGGTTAGAAAGATGTAATATAAAGAAATGTAAATCCCAGCTACTAACCCAGGGCAGTATCACATAAACCTTTGGAGTTTCTGTGGTTCAACAGGCACATTCACTTCACATTCTGCATGTTCAGCAAAGTAAGGGAGAAGTGCTTTGTGTTGTAATTCAGAGCAGGTGGGACCCCTGCAACCTCTAGCACATTAACACTTTTTTCATTAAAGAATCGTGAGAGCAGGATCTGATTTCACAGATGCACACAACTTCTAACTTCCTTCTAAAATTTAGGCGTAAAGGGAAAAATGTAAAAACTGGGATATGCTCTTCCCTTCCAGAAGCAAAATTAAGAGGCTTAAATTTAAAACACCACATACTTAATCTTCCCTGGCTGACTTGTTTTATTAGCTAAAAGCTTTTTTAAAAATGCAACTTCCTTTCTCATAATACATGAAACCTGGATCTTCTATAATGAGTATCAACTGCATCTACAGATATTGCCTCGTTTGCTAATCAAATGAACATCTACTGTGTCATGCTTCTGGAATTAGGCACTACAACCACCTGGCATGATACAAAAACACAAAAGCAGAAACACTGGATCAAAGAAAGCATTACACATGTATCAAAGGCAAACATATACTTGGAATTATTTGTCACAAAGAGCTAGAAAAGTTCAGGCAAAGAGGCTCACACAATTCTGTGTGTAACCACAGTACTCAAGAATGGAAACTCAGTACATAAAAGCATGACTTCAAAAGGATGTTAACCCCTACTTTATGTCCTCAGACTGCTGTGCAGGGGAGTGGGGGTTGCGCAATAGAAGCTTTTGATTTCTAAATTTTATCCTAATATTTTAATATTGTGTCAGTTACTTGAATGCTGGATAGAAAAGCGTTTACTTTATACGGGATGGGTTTCAATTCGAACGCGAGTGTTCCACAGGCCAGCGGAATAGTAGCCAGGGACTTGGGGTTGGGAACTCCTAACTTAAAGAACTAGTTCTAGCATGAAGTAGAAAATGCCCACAGAGGTAAGCTTAGAAATTAATCACTCTCAGTATCGATACGTAACAGAGTCAAATGTCTACTATCTGCTGCAACAGAGGGTCTGGAAAAGTAAGTGTATAACAAAGGTAATATAGGAACCTTCCAACTGTCACCAGTGAAGCACCTACTGTGAATGCCTGCAGGTCAGCAAATTTCAAAGAGGAAATGCACCAACACTTTATGCCATTCCTGTTACAGAGATGGGAAGTAAATTACAAGCAAAACAGGTTTTGATCTCTATTCACAAAATGGCATGTAGACTAAAGCCAGTAGCCAGAAGTTTTGTGCAATTCCCAATGTAGTTCATTATGTACAATATTTATTAGCTTTACATAGACAATTAAAATCTGAAAAAGCTACTGAGACACTGTTGGATATTAGGTATGAGAAAACTACTTTAACAATTGGCACACAGATTTCCAGGAGATACTCAAGAAAGTGCCAGTAAATGTTACTAAATGATATCACAAATTCTTCAGACCACTAGCAAATGTAATAAAACAAATTCCTCACTGGAATACCACAGTAAAACATCATGCTCTCTCATAAGAGAACATAATACAAATATCCTCTGGATCCAAACAAAATGACCAGATAACCTTAATATGATATTTGGATTTTCTATTTTTTCTTTAAATGGATATGTAGGACATAATGCTACAGAACTTTGATTTCAAACTGAATTCCCCATTTAAAATTCTCATCTGAGCCATCTTCATATGGCCAGTCAAATTTCATACATTCAAATCTAAGCGTCACATCTTTCAACAAAAACAAATGAATGGAGAGTGCCTAATTTACTTAGGTTGCAACTGCACAACAGCACCTGATTTACCATTTAATGCAATGACAGTATTTAGCCCCTGCTGTATGAGAACGATTACTGAAAAGTCACAGCGAAATCACTGTGGTGACAGAAAAAAATTACCTTAAAGTAGAGGTGCTGATTCAAAGTCTCTCAATATTTAATGTCCTACAGTTTTCAAAGTACATCCATTCCACTCCAGAGTACTGACAAAAGCATTAAATACAAAAGTGTATGCTCAAAAGAATGGAAGAAAGTTGAACCAATCCATTAACTGACAGCTTAGCATCCTGTGCTAAACATGAATGCATAAAACCCACCACACAGTTAACCAGATTTTCAAGGACCAGAATGACAAAGTATAAAATTGCTAAATGTAATTTGTCTGAACAGAAAAGCGCTAAAGTTTACAAGTTCATGAGACTACATTTAAAATTATTTTCCAGGGCGGATGCATGTTGGTCCCTTCTAATAATAAATGGTACTGTTACATATGTACCATTCAAAGGAACTGATGTTCTCCAAAAGATTTTTTTCCAAAAAGGCAATGTCCAAGGCAAACTGCTCGAATACAAAAACCAGGGCATTTTAACGTGCGGTTCCACAGATTAACTCCAAGCATGTCTTTAACGCAGACCAGTGCTGGAAACACTTTTACAAGTGGTTTGTTGTCTGACACAGGAAAATAAGCAACAAAATATACAACGCTAATCTCACAAATTGTAAAATAAAAAGGGGCTGAAATAATGCCATTATGGTGCAGTTCAGAAAACAAAATGCAAAAAACCTATGCATCCATCCATGCTAACAAGAATCGGGTAATAACGTGGGGTGAAGACTACCCCAAGAAGCACAGGGCACAAAGCTGGGGTACACTCTGGATGGAATACCAGACCACTGCAGGATGTGCGCACACATGCACAATAGACCATGTTTCTCTTATTCCAGTCCTGGAGGGCCACTATGCAACAGTTCGTAGATTTCCCTATGGAGACACCTACTAAACATGGTAATAAATTAATTGGTAACTGACTAAGTTGTCTTTGACCAGGAAACCTGCAAATTCTGTTGGATTCTAATTCTCCAAGAGCAAAACTGGGGAACCATGCAATAGACAATTACAATAGACAATACCAGTTTACCCAACTGCAGCATTTAAGGTATTACTTGTACATATCACATAACATTAATATATGTAATAGAGTGTTTGAGGAATTTTTGGAAGGCCTTGCTCAGTTTAAAACTTCAGTGAATTAGAAGTGAGTTTTTCGCCCTCAACAAAGTAACACTTGGCGTTTCTGAAAATGGCAGCAGAGAAATCAAAGTCTTTAGACAAACAAACCAAACAGGCCAATATTTTCATTGCATCAACTGGATTCTTGGAGTTCAATACTGACAAACTCTACTGGGATGTCTAAGAATATGTGGAAGATTGGTGGTGAGGCCTGCAACCAGCTTTTACAAAAAAGACCCCCCTCCACTTTTAAGCTGGGGAGCAAAATTATTCAGCTTTTTTTTTAGCTAAATGTAGTTATATACATTAACAAAACCTATATTTCTGCCAATTCACTCCTTTTCCAGTTTCTCTGAAGAATCATCTTTTCTACAGAAATCATCTGTACCACTAATTCCCTTTCCAACACTTAAAATACATAATGATCACTGAGTGGTGGAATGCAATTACAATCAACTGAAAACATGTTTCATGTGGGTGATTATTACTTCCTTTTTCATTAAAACAATAAATGAAAACTTTTGTTAGAGCTCCGCTGTCTTCAGCTGTAATACAGCAACATACATCTTCCATGTAAAAGTGTGGATGAAACAGCAAGTTAATGGTTCAATAAATCAAACCGAATCATAGGCAAGGCGGCAGATAATCCTGCAGGATCCTTGAGAATGTATACACACATACATGAAGAGAAAGACAATATCTAACAAGTGAACAGAAAAAAATATATACGTGGCCGGCCTAAGACGCACTTATCACTGATATATTTTAGCCAAATATCATACCTCCGTTGTTAGATTGTTGGAAATTTATAGCACATATTGAATTATTCATTTTCCTCAAAGGCACCAATCCGTCATTGCCTAAACGAAGTGTACAGTTAGACAGCTAATTTAATTAGCGTTAACTCTCTCAATCCTTAAAAAAATGTGCGTCTGTGTCATTATCAGACGGTTTAAAACCCGCGGCAGATTAATGGCATTTTCCCTTTAACGTTACCATCCACAGTAGATGTAGGAGCTCGCAGTCAGGTGCGCCGGGCTGACAGATGCGTACTGAATTTACACTTCTCCGCATATTTGTTTTTCGGAGAAGATTCCCGGGAACTTTCAGTCCGACGAGGTGTTTTGTCAACAAGGCCAAATATCTTACACATACTCGGGTATCGCAAGCGCTTTGGGCCAGAACTGCATTCTGCACGGATGCTTTGTGGAATGATATTTTCATACAAACTCCGGGCCCGGTCCAACGAAACACATGCCAGTTACCCGGAGTGCCGCGACCCATTATGGACCGCAAAGGCCCGGCGCAGGGCCTGCGCGTCGTGCACGAGTTCCGACCGCGCTTTCCTGGACAGCTATGCCCAGCGGGAGCGCCTCGGCGGGGCACTCGGGCAACTCGCTCCCCTCCTTTCCGCCCGGCAGGGCGCACGACCGCGCCGCCACCGCAAGCCTTCCCCGAATCACCACCAATTAACACAACAAAAGGCTCATTTTCACTGCGTACCCCCGGTGCGGCGCCCGCAGCCGCACGAGCAGAGATACGCGGCAGAACTCACTTTTATCTGGCGAACTATTCTGATGCAGCCGGCCGCACAGTCCCATTAGCTCCCGACACGGAACACGTTAGCCAGCTAGCTAGCTAGCTACAACGCAGCGAGCCCGACGTCCCCAGTTTCTGTCGCTTTCGCGTCTGGAAACGTGCGGCTGGATGAACCAGTCGGAGAGGCAGCCCGCCGGCTCCGGCGAGACCAGCAAGCCGGCCGGCGTCGTGTTTTTAAGGCGAAAGCCGCGACGGGAGATAGAGGCGGCGGCCGCCCCGCGCGCAGCCCGCCGGCGCCGTGACCTCGGGCGCATCCGCGCGCACCTCGGTTCCCGCACTCTGCGCGAGCGGCCGGCGCGCGGGCTAGCCTAGCCTAGCCTAGCCTAGCGGGACCAGCACAGGCGGCGGCTTAGCCGCCACGGCGCACGGCGGCGACCGACCGCCCGCCCGCTCCCAGCACCCAACAATGACCGAGGACGCACCAGATCCATTAAACCCGACCCCAATGACCGGACTTCTGAAGAAAAAAAAATGAACAAACTAGCCGACGGCGTACTTCTTTTACTGATACCTGGCTCAAGTGAGTTTCCAGTCTGGCTCCCGTCCCCGTCCGACTTCTGAGGTCCTTTTTTGTAGCTAGCTAGCTTGCTAACAATTTTTTCTTTGCTAGCAGCTAGCTAGCTAGCTAGCTAGCTAGCTCCCGTGCTGAGCTGCGCCAAACAATCCGACTCGGCTGCCGGGAGAGCTCCCTTGGTTTTTCCTTTTAAATTAATAAAACTATTTTTACTTTTTGTTTCGCCTTCTATTTTTTCCTGGGGACACAGTGCTCGTTATCTTAAAAGAATGCCGACTGTAGACAGTTCAGCTGCGGGTCCTGCTACTGCCGGCCTCCGCCATGACGCCGTCGAGCTCTCACACTCCAGCGCTCTCGCGTGTGGAAACCCCGGGCAGTGACGTCACCGGGACGAGCGCTAGCTCACTCGGAATTACACAAACAGACTAGTAAGCGGCGAGGCGGGGGGCGCTGGGGCGCTGGGGGCGTTTGCGAGCGCGAAATGTCACTGCCTCGTAACTACTGCCTCAGTAGTTACATAGACAAATGATGTTTGCAGAACAGAACCATATCAAATATTACAGATTTTAAACCCGATGTACAGACATTCATTACGTCCAGTCATGAATATATATATAAAATCACTGTCAACACAGAATGATTAAATCGAAGAAACAATTCATAATGTGAAGCCAACAGATTAAATCTGCTCGAATATATAAAAACGCGCAGCATTATGTAACACGAGGGCCGAAGTCAGCAAATAAACATTAAAACGTGTCCTTCCTTCACACGAAATGAAATTACCCATTTTGTACAATTAGAAGGAGCAAAACCACAGATAAATGTAAACACAGAATGAAGTTGTTTGCTTGTTTGAGCTGAGTAATTTCTCTAGCACCCATATTTCCTATTCCTATTCTATTCTTTTTTTGTGGGGGGGTCATCATCCATCCGTCCATTTTCTGTAACTGCTTGTCCTATTCAGGGTTGCAGGGGACCCGGAGCTTATCCCAGAGGCTACGGGCATCCCAGCATCACTTGTTGTTTTGAGGTGGGGAGATCCTCTTCACATCCTTCCTCTATTGATGCTCATAACGCTGTCCTCCAAATAACTCATCTTCATCCTTACTTAGTACTATTATTCACTTTCATTAACCTCCATTAACATGTTGTTCATCCAAATTTTTTTTTCCTACACATCTGGTCTGTTTTCTGACATTTTATAATAATAAGTCTCTGTGAGATTTGGAAAAGCTATAAATTAGATACATAATTCAAATCTGTGCCCACCACTAAATATTTATTTAACATCTATTTATATTTAAATAAATATTACAAGAACAGCAAAACATGCTCTCTTGGGGCCTCACACCTTCATTGTTATTCATATAACAGGTCACATGATGTGACCTAGATTTCTTAAACCCAAGCCCCGGCAATTTGATCCCCTTTAATTGTATCTGAAACTACTTTTGTGTTTTGTTGTCTCAGGGAAATGTTAAGAAAACAAAAACCGAATAGTTGCATGTTAATAATGTGTTTATAATCAATAATATGTTTATCTTTTTTAATCACCATGTATGTGTGTAAATTGTTATTCTCATACACCACAAATAAATATAATGAATACATATATTCAGTGTCACTGCAATTCAATTTGTCAATTTTATTTGTGGATCTGTCCACATGGTGTGTAAGCAACAGATTATTGGAATATGCTGTGATATTTGTACAAGTGTGCACATATAATTGTCTCTACTCCCAATAACTATAAACAGTTTAAATATATTTCCTATGATTATGACCTTAGATGTGTGTCTGTGTTAATGTACCTTTCTTATTGAAATCTACAGGGTAACATTGGCAGACCCTTGACGGTCCAAGCAAAGGTACAAACTGGTATCCTTTTTTTCTGGCAGTGCAGATATAAAGATAAATATACATAACATTAACTAGTAAATATGTAAGTAAATCTGTGACCAGTAATTTTGCTTTTGCTTTTATCAACTGACACTGTACAGTGATAGGGCATAAATAGCATTACGGTTAATTTAGAGCAAACAGAATATATGAATAGATCTTCAAATACACTAACACGAAGTTGCGTATTTGTAATCAAATACATCTTAATTTATTCATTTTCAATTGTCTCAACACAAACACTTATTCTACAGCACAAAAGTACAACACTGTTAGTGTTTGAGTCATGCAGCCAGTCTTGTTGTGTCACAAATTCTAATGAGAATGCCATTCCACAATTACAATCATTTCCCAAGAATCAATCATTTTCCAAACGTAATCAGCGCGGCGGGTAGCCCTGTCGCCTCACGCCTCTGGGGTTTGGGGCAGGGATGGGCGATCTTATCTGCAGAGGGTCGGTGTATATGCAGATTTTCGGAATAACCTTTAGGTCAGCTGTTTAGACCCAGGTGTGATGACTCTTCAGCCAATCAGTCCGCTAATTAGTAACCTAATTAGGGAGTTGAAGTGAAAATCTGTATACACAGCGGCCCTTTCTGGATAAGATTGCCCACCCCTGTTTTAGGGTTTGAATTGTGCCTCTGCTTTGTGTATGGGTTAAGCATCTCACTCCCAATGCGCGTGGATTTCCTCCACAATCGAAAAATCCTCAGACCTCACAGTAGTGCATCAGGAGATGGAAGATGGCTTGATGGAAATACAACCAGTGTATTTCCGTTATACTAACTTTATTGCCCTCTGGTGGTCACTTAGCAAAAATGCTTTTCACACTTCACACACAAACACACTTCTCGCTTTCACACATAAACACAGGCTCATATATAATAGTTTGCTTTCATTTGTTGTTTGTTAACAAAAATCTCTATATTATTTTGACATTTCATTTAGTAAATGTATTTCACATGTAAACTGCATGGTTTGCATATGCAGCATCTGTGCCTTATTTTGCTTTATATTAACATCCATCCTATATTTACGGCAATTGTACAGGCAAACTATAATGGTAAAATATATTAATACTATCAAAAAGTGTTGTTTCATCACATTAGACATACCACATATAAATACATAAAACAGGTACAGTGCAAATCAGATAGAAATGTTTAGAAAAGTACATTAGCATTAAGGAAAATGTGATATTCACACCACTACTGTCAAAAGCCTCGAACTTCAGCTTAATTGTGCCTTGGGATCATCACCTGTCCAAGGTCGCCCAGTCTGGCGTTTCCTCCTGTTCTGTATCTGCGGTCCGGGCGTGATTATTTAAGTCATCCAGAAGGGGGCTCTCGAGAGCCTGCACAGCAAGGCCAAATAATTCCAGTGGATTTAGTCCCAGCCAAAAGGTCTGAATTTCTACTTGCAGCAGGACAGTGACCATAGCTAGCATGAGCCAAGGGGCAAATCCCAGCATTGCTGGGGCCACACTGGCCACAGAGCTCCCAGCAGGCACACCAGTAGGAGTACAGTAACATCTGCCATTGACGAAGAGGAGTAACAGTAGTAATAGTAGCAGTTTTTGGACAGGAGGAGTCCATTTGTGGCATTTGACTAGGCTGCTGGTGTATGCAGATGGCTGGCCTCAAAACCCATCTGTATTCTTTCATCAGTTATATAGTAAAGCCCCCCCAACCAAGGGGCCTTATTGGGGGGTTGTTTCACAGAAACTTCATGACGTCAGAGAAAGAGTAATTTAAGAGAATTCTGATATGCAAGAAGTTAAATAAAAAAGCTATTTCAGTTTCAATACACATGATGGAGGTTACCAGTAAGATAAATAAAATCCAAAAGAAAAAAAAACAAAAATTTATGCTTCCCCTAAAAAGGAACATAAGAATAATTTTAATACAGTAAAAATTAAAAGGTGGACGGAATAAGTGTATAATGCTGTCGTTCAGGATGTCAAGATCCACCACGGGTATTTATGGATGATGCATTAAAATGTGATTTAGCTGTAAAATCAGCACAGGGTACACTGTGGTTGCTCTAGGTCTTCAACTTTAGACTATTTATACATGCGTTTGGAAGAAAACGTTTGTGAAAACATTTGAAAAATCTGGATTCCTGCATGAATGGCTCATGAAACATCATCTTCACCTGAGTCACAAGAGCAAAAGAAGATAGTCTTCTTTAACAAATGACACAATTTAAAAAATTAAAAATGGTGGATCTGGAAAAATATCTACAGGTGAACAGTTATATTCAGTAACTGCACTGTCCAAAAACAGGGTACAGTTTTGTTCCCCACAGTACAAACAACATTAATGTACCCCCAGTGGTACAAAAATGTTCCTCAGTGTCAATGTCTGTACCTTATATTAGACTAAAAGGTACACTTACCTACAGCTAGGGTCCAACTGGTAGACCCTTGAGGGTACATCCCCAGTGACAAGCAATTGTACCCTCAAAATTGGTATGATTTTTTACTGGCAGTGTAGTAAAGACATTCTTCCAGATTTTTTTTTAGTATCTACAATTATACCTACATTACTTTAGTATAATTATAGAGCCCCAGAAATGATGTAATAATATAATTACTGTCATGTCGGCGGCAGGAGGAATTTCCCATGATGCAGGCTGTTACTCCAAGGTGCCTCCAAGGGGCGTTAATTTGACAGGATAGGGGAAACACGGGAGCCAAAACGAAAGCAAGCATAGGCAATAACTGACAAGGGGAACAGGATGCAGACTGACTAATATAGTGCAGGACATCAAGGAGTAAACATAAGGCAGGTGTGCTGGGTTAACATTGGGATTGAATCACAAGGTGAAGCTAAACAAGACTCAGGTGAGGCTAATCAAGCCACGCCTGAGGGAAACAGGGAAAAAGACACGCAGGGCGTGGCTGATCATGACATAGCCCCCCCCCCCACACCCCAGGGCGCGTACTCTGGGTGCGACGAACCCCTCGGGAGAGGGCCCAGGGGACCGGAGGACAGGACGGGCACGTGGGGCCAGGACACAGGGCAGGACCAGGCACGAAGGACATGGGTGGACAGCGGACGGGCAAACTCCAGGAACGGACGACCTCGGGAAGACAAAGCAAAACAGAACAAAACGGAACAAACCCCATGAGAAGGCAAACACGACAACCGATCGGGACAGGGACCTAGACAACGGACCAACAACCATGGGAGGACCGAGACGCGGGTGGGCCAAGGCCGCTGACACACAACCAAAACAAGCCAGACTAGGGGAAGAGTAAGGGCAGGCAGGGAAAGAGACCACAGACAAGACGAATAAGACAATCAACCAGGGGCAAGGAAGACAAGACCAGGGAAACAAACACCAGGGCACACTGAGACAGGGAGTTCAACAGGACAGACAAGACAGGGGAAAACGGAGGTGAGACAGGTCGATGGGGCCGGAATGGAGGTAGGAGTAGGGTTCTGAAGGTGAAGATGGACCCCTGGGATCCTCTGGACCCAGGAGCTCCCATGGGGTCAGCAGAGTAGGAACCTGGGCACGAGGCCCTCCCGGGGACCGGAACGTGGGGCCTGCCGGACCTCAGGGTACCTGGGACTGAGGGCTGTGTAGCGGGCACAGGACCCCCAGGATCAACTGGCATTGTGGGAACAGCGGGGCCAACGGGCGCTGCGGGGACAGAAGGACCCATGGGCGCTGCGGGGACAATAAGACCAGCGGTCGCCGCGGGGACAGCCGAACCTGCGGGAGCCTTGGGAACTGCAGAAATGGCGGGTGCCACAGGGACTGCAGGCGCCGCAGGGACTACAGGAACGGCGGGTGCCACAGGGACTGCAGGCGCCGCAGGGACCGCAGGGAAGGCGGGCGCCTTAGGATCAGCCGGATCAGCCAACATGGTGGGAACTGTGGGACCTGCCGGCGTGGCGGGGCCAGCCGGGACGGTGGGCGCCGCTGTTGGGACCGCCGGACCCGGGGTCTCTGCAGGGACGACAGGACCGGCAGGGGGCTCCCCGAGAAAGGCCACTGGAGCTGGAGTTGACCTGGGATGCGACCTGCCTTTCCGGGCATGCCCTCGTCTGCCTCTGTGTGAGACAGAGACCTTGGGTCTCTGCCTCTGGCCTCCATGCTGTGGTCTAGGACCACCCTGAGACAGTGGACATGGGTGGTCCAGGTCTGGGTCAGGGCACCCGGCCCTAGACCACGAACTCAGGGACAGACCCAAGGGGTCTCATTCGAGGTCCTCCAGGGACCCCTCATCAGGCACCCCCCACTCCAGGCAGGAAGGCTGCAGAGGGCCCGGTCTGAGGAGCCTGGCACTCCACTCCGCACGTCGTGTATCAACCTGGGAAAATATTATGCACTCTAAGATAGGCAGAGAACTGCCAGTGGGATGGGAATGCACCACCTTAGGGGAAATAATCTGGATGAGCCAACATTGCCAGAAAGTAGGCTCTAATGAGCACTTACTACCGCAGCAAGACAAAGAAAGGGGTGGTAATATTGAATGCTGTGTACTGAGAGACCAAAGTTGGGAACATATTGCTGTAATAAAAACTTGGGTGAACTGTTTAAATGTTATATGGGATACAATGCTGATCAGCCCGACTGGCAATAGAAATAGCTAAGAGTGATGGGGCCAGTCAAAATGTAAAGGTGTTGAAGGTATGTAAAATTTTGATTGAATGTTAAATGTCTGAATTTTAAATGTCAAATGTTAACCGTTGACTAGATGTTGACAGGAAATAGTATGGAAGCCCGTTTCCGCCATCTAGCGTATAAAAAAACACGCATATATCTCAGAATTCTGACTTACCAAGTCGAAATTCTGACTTTTTGTCTCAGAATTCTGACTTACTAAGTTGAAATTCTGACTTAATATCTTAATTTCTTGTACATCACAGTTCTTTTCTAACAACCAGCTCTTAGCTGGAGCCGTCACTTCTGCTCAGTGCAACGCGCCTACAGTATACCAGACAGGAACGAAGGCTACAATACATGTGTCTGCTTTGTCCAGGCATTTTAATATATCCAACTGTCTGTGAATGTTAGCCCATATAGAAACTTGCAACAATAATTATCCAGTAAACATTAACCAGGTTTGAAACTAAAAGGGACAATAAAACTGATCTTTCTCCTAATCGGGTATGATACATGCATACATAACGTCAATGCTTCGTTAGAACCGCAGTATCCTACAATGTAAGAAAAGTCCGTAATAACAGGGTCCAGTGTACAGTGTTTACATGCCCTTTAACTGCTTACGAAAATGAACCATGGTTTTACTATGGTTTTTTGGGTAACCATGAGTTTATGATTATGGTTTTATCATGGTTTCACTGCAGTGCTATAAGTAAATCATAGTAGTACCACAGTTACCATGAAATGCTACAGGTAAACCATTGTAATACTATGGGTAGGAGCTTAGTAATCATAATTACCATGAGGTACCATAGTAAAACTATGGCTACTGTAAAAAACCCAAAAAACCATAGGAAACCAGTGAATTTCCATAAGGGCTGATGTACCCTTTCATCAGCCCTTACAGAAATTCACTGGTTTCCTATGGCCCTCAGTCACAAAGTAGAAAGTGTATTCTTACAATTACATTTTGAAAGTATTAAAGCATTTTATCGCTGCATGTGCTTTCTGCTCATTAATGACTGCACATATTAAGGGGCATATGTTTTATTTATACATGCACAAATATAATTTGCTAGAAAGATAATTGTGTCAGTTTTTTTCAGACCTTTGTGTTTCTAGACTAAGCAATACCAGAAATGCAGAAAATGCAAAAAGGGGCTTAACTCCAAAGCAAGACTAAATAAATAAATCAGTGCAACCGGAACGAAGGCCCATGTATTATAATAAGCATACATGACACATAGTTAATATTTGCTATCCCCTAACATTTTGAAAATAGAAGTAGTGCCACGTGGCATAGCATGCAGCAGAGCATAATGAAATGCAGCTATGCAGATAACCACATACAGTGCAGATTGCACAGACATCTAAGCAGCCAGGTCGGTTTATATAAGCACCTAGCGTGTGAGGTGCCCGATCAAAAGGGAACCTTCAGGTTACGCAGGCTTGGCGCCAGCTCTCTGTAACAGGGTGGGCCAGGAGGATTTTTGGGGGGGGCAATTATATATATATATATATATATATATACACACACACACACACACATATACATACACACACACACACACATATATATATATATATATATATATATACACACATATACATATATACACACATATATATATATATATATATATACACACATAAATATATATATAAATGTAAATATATCACCCTGGCCCCCCTGTGAAGCCAGGCCCGAGGTTACATATGCCTAATCACTAGGCTCTCGTCAAGCACCGATGAACTTTTCAATGGGTTGATTACAGATATAGCTGAAAGAATTTATATATACAAATGTCATTTGGTGAATAATGACTGGACAGCTGGCTGGAACTGGATTTTTCATCGGCGCAAGATCAGTTCTTTTTAAGTGAATGAAATGGTTTCAGTCTCTGCACTGACTTGTTCAACTGGTTGACGGGAGAATTAGCCTATGCAGTTCCAGACATAGACATATGGTTCCAGATACTGTCCTTTTCGCCACCTACTGGTTTAACGATGTATATACATCTGAAAAAGTCATTATGAGAAATATAATTTGACATTAATTATGAAATGTTAGCTATAAAATTGGATTAATAAATGAAAACATTAATATATTTGATATGTAATTTTACATAAGCTACACAAGTTAATAATACATTTCAACTGTATGTGTTGTGTGTGAATGAATCAATAACCAATGCACTAATCTTAGTTGAATTAACTGAAAAGAATCAATTAACTGAAGCAGCTACATACCAAAGCCCCTTCTACAGAACGTGTTACTCCAGTAATCCAGCAGCTTCACTGGGTACCTGTTAGACAGAGATTTGGCTTTAAGAATCTGCTTGGCGACTCCACATAATCTTGCACTTCTATATCTCGCTGATCTCCTTCTCATCTGCACGCCCTCCTGCACCCTTAGGTCTTCTTCCTACATCAATTTCAGCAAACCTTCCGCCCGTCTGACTGCTCTGGAGTTCCGAGCATTCGGCCGTGCCGCTAACCCTAACCCTCACCTCTGCAGCTCCCACCTGCGACATCCATATTACGGATTCTTTTCCTACATTCAGATCCCGTCTCAAAAGGTACCTTTTCAAAGTTGCTTAACCAGTCTGACCCTGCAATTCCACTTGGCTACACTCTGTCTGACATTTTATAACTTGCTTTTTGAATTTGTTTCAAATTCAAATTCAGTAATTACACTGAACAAAAATATAAATGCAACACTCTTGTTTTTGCTCCCAATTTTCATGAGCTGAACTGAAACATTGGAAAAATTTCTACATACACAAAAGACCCAGTTCTCTCAAATATTGTTCACAAATCTGTCTAAATCTGTGTTAGTGAGCACTTCTCCTGAAATGGCAAGGTTAATTGTCAAAATAAGATGGTCGGTCAGTGGAATCTGAGACTGACATTGTAGCTATGTTTATTAATAATAATACATTTCAGCATTTCCCAACCCAGTCCTCAGGGAACCCCAGACAGTCCACATTTTTGCTCCCTCCACGCTCCCAGTCAATCAGGAACACAGAATACCTGGTACAGGTGCGCTGGGAGCTGAGAGGAAGCAAAAACGTGGACTGTCTGGGGTTCCCTGAGGACTGGGTTTGGAAATGCTGAAATGTATTATTATTAATAAACATAGCTACAATGTCAGTCTCAGACTCCACTGAACGACCATCTTATTTTGACAATTAACCTAGCCATTTCCTATCACAATTACTTAAATCACAATTTGACAATGGAGATGGAAACATGATATGAATTATATTTCATTACTGAAAATTTTGCATAAGCAGCGCAGCACTGTGTGTGGCTTCGTGGGTTAGGACCCTGTGTGATATTGGGTTACTAGTTCAAATCCCACAACTAGCAGAGCACTAGGCCAATGAATAAGGCATTTAACTCCAATAGATCCTCACTTGTAAGTTGCCTTGGATAAAAATGTCTAGTAAGTAAATGGTGAACTAATGGGCATAACTTGTTAACTGGCTACAGTCACATAATCAAACCCTAGAAGATTTGCATCGTTGTAAAGAACACTTTAATTTAGATGCTAAAATGCATTTCACATACATAGGAAAGACATTTTACAAAAATGTGAAACCAAATTTAAAGCTGTAAATATTGCAAAACAACTGGTATCAAAAATTTCAAAAAGGATTCAAAATCTACCACATTCAGCACCTTAGTTTGTATCCAAATACAAGTATTATTTACAGAACATCAAAACTATCTTACAAATTACAGATGAATGAATACAAAAGGGAAAAACACACAAACTCCTAGAGTTATAGCAGAGTTATAACAGCTATATACACTTTTTCATTCATGATGCCTGAATGGGTATAAAAATCTACAGCATTACCTTGTAGAAGTTTTTCTTAACACAAATAATTTAAACTGAATAAAACAGTTTAAGCCATGGTCTCAAGAATAATATCTGTTCCATTTCATTCCTGGAGGTTTTTAGTGTAGGTGATTATACAAATTTGTTTTTTACTCCTTTCAGACAGTGTTGTTTTTTTAGCTATTTAATAAACAGATTGACCATTTGAAGTTCTTATTATAGAAGGTAACTGTTTTCATTCAACCTCTTACTTGACAGTTACATTATTCATATATATGGTATATATGTATATTTATGTATATCTACACACAAACTTGTGTGCTTAAATATACATTACAATATAATTGTAACATGTTAACATGTTATGCATTGTATGCTTTTTCATTGTATAGTTATGCTGAGTCTGAATGCTTTTTTTTTTTTTTAAATCAGCCTCAGAGGGCCTGGAAAGGCCAGCTAACCAGTTATGCAGCCACAGCAAGATAAGAAGAATATCTGAAATTATTTGTTCCATTTTTTCTGTTGCTTCACAACATCATTTATCCAGTAGTAGTAGGTGCATTACATTCTGCAAGCTTTTATATCCAGGACAAAATAAAATAAAAACACCAACTAAAAATGTCTAACAAAACACAAGAAATACAATAAATTATAGTTGCAAACTGCACAATTAGAATTCACCAGTTACCTCCCATTTAGACATACAAAAATAAATTTGCCCTGAGGCCTCTAATTACGAAAAGAATACAGCCTGAAAATTCACGCATTACAAACTCCTAATGAAATTAAAGGTAGTATCTTTGGAATCAATATTTAGGACAGTAACTCCTCATTTACATAAATCAAATACTTTTCCAAATATTTATTTAACAACTGATCATGTCTTAAGTGCCTGCATTCCTTAAACATCTCTCACAAAGCCCCTGGTCTAGTTCCTGCTTACAGTAGGCAATGTGAAATTTTGTAGCTATCCCTAAACAATGAACAGATATATTTACGTACAACGCCCTAAAAAGAAAGAATCTCCACAATTTCATTTCTTAAAATAACACATTTTTTGTTGTGCCTCAAAAAGGCACACTCAAAAAAAAGAGCTACATTTGTAAATACAGTAATTGAATTTACGAACTATGCTGTAAAAGCAAGCTCCTTTTTATTTACGCTCCATCTCTGCAGACTAAACAACACCGAGCAGATGTCTTCGAGCTCCTTTAAGCGTCTGATGGCATCACCCACCAGTTCAAAGTTCAAGGCTGTGTGCATTTTGAAGTTGTCAGTTTCAGGGCACCCTTGTCGTGCAAAAATTTCAGTGTCTTAAACTCCAGCGGCATCCTGTGCGGGCCTGCATTGGAGAAGTATCGGTACTTTAGCTTGTCGTAGTAATGATACTTCACTGGATTTCCGCTGGAGTCATTAGGAAAAGGCCAGAATCCATAAAGGTGAATCTCATCGCAGAACCGTGTTGCCAAGGTGTACATCAACAATCCAGTGCTGGGACGTTTGATATTCACTTTGTTTGTCAGCCAATAGCTGTAAAACAAAAGAAGTGAGAGTTAGTTTTGGTCATCACTGTATGAAATGATACAGATGCATAGGAATTCTTTAGTTCTCATGTATCCCATGGTGCTCTCCTTTGAGACATACACATGAAGGGTTGGGCGATATTCAGTTTTCAAATGTCTTTAAATCAGATTGTGATATACAATATTATGTGCCACAATTGGGAAATCAAACTATTTATAACAACGACAGAATAAGGGGCTATGTACACATTGCCCGTGGGCATGCTGGGATATGATAATCACCCCCGGTGCCACGTTACTTTTAAAAAGCGTCACTCATTAACAAAAAATTGCAGGATTTGGCCACAAAGGGGCATTTTGCTGGTGTCGCTCTTAAGCCCCTTTCAGACATGCACTGCCACCCGGTACTTTTTATAGATATTACCCAGAGGGGCTGTATACGTGAGCAACAATGTCTGAAACAGTTACCCTGCTAGATCCGTAATACAAAGTCCGGATAATTTCCGATTGATCCTCAGGTGTGGATGGAGCAGGAGAATTCAGCGCGAGCGAGTGGGCGTGTTAATGACGTTTCTGTCATGGTGCTGGTGCAAAAACAGAAGGATATGTGGCTACTTCGTGCCGGTATATTACGGGCGCATATTGCATTCATCTGGAAGAAAAATCAGTTTTGTTTTTCTGAATGAATGACAGTCATCCTGTTTTTACGAGTAATATTTTCCTTTTTTTTTAAGTAACAAGACAACCTTTCTGTTTTTCATGATGTGCAATTTTCATAGTTTATTCCGCTTTTATTTTTTATCGTGGTTTGAGACATTGGTAAATATTAATGTTTCTAAGTAGTGCCAATGGAATTATTAGTTTATCAAACAGGATGACTGTCAGTAATTCAGATGAATGAAATACTCTTCTGTAATATATGGCTTTACATTATTTGCTGATATTGCAGGTACATCTAAATAAATGTAGAATTAATATCAAAGCTAAAACAGTGGTCATTGCAGAAAGATATATTTATTACGTGTCATGTCCTGCCTGCTGTATGCTCTACTCCAGCGCGACCCCACGGACCTACCGGAATATTTCTAAATGTTGTAAACACACTCTGGAAAATGTCTGGACTTATGTCTGGAATAATTCTGTGGAAAGTGTCCAGAGTTCATGTATGAACATGGCTTTAACTACAAGCATCAAGGGCTTGTAAAAATACTAGATGTGGAAACCATCTAGTATTTTTCCTAATGAGCAGGTCAGCCATATTTGTTTTCTTCAGTGCGGGTGTAACGCGTGTTTGACGGTTATCGTTTCAAAGCGAAAGTTGACGTCGTTAGTGAAGGTTGTCAACATCGCCACGTTAAGTGAAGGTAGATTAATTTAAGTGAAGGTGAATATCGATATATCGCCCAAGCCTATACACACGAGACACACAGGTTTAGGGTCGGCGCACAGGGGCAACCCTAGAGCATCGTTCAGGGTTAAGGGCCTTGTTCAAAGGCCCAGTGGTGATGTAGCCATTCTGATGACCAGGGGATTTGAGCTGGTGACCTTCCTATCACAGGCTCAGAGGCCTGACCTGTACAGCCACACAGTGCACATGCAGAATACAAAAAGAATACATGATTTACACAAAAAAATCATTTGTTTTATTAAACAAACTACCATCTCCATCCATCCATCCACCCACCCACTTGTCAACATTAATATGCTGTTTAATTATTGCTAAATGTAAGTGAACGACAAATAAAATCCATTTCCTCAAGTTAATGCTTGAGGTTTATAATAAAGAATAGGTCATATCTGCACATTAGTGCTAAATGCTACATTACAAGCCTTGGTTTCTATTTTTAAAGCTGAAACACGTGCAAATTTGATTGGGAAAAAAAGTGAATGGTTGGCTGCTATGGTAACGTATGAAAACATCCAGAAATATAAGTCATCTGAGGGATAAAAATAAATCCACTAATGATCTAGAGTACAGACGCATTTTATTTGGAATATTTTTAGAATTAGCGTCTGTTTTCCCTTTTTTTAAGTCATTTTCCTGTTTTTGTGATTCATTTTTGGACAGAGCAGGGAAGAGATAATATGTTTTGACAGTGATAAACCTTCTGTTCAGCACAAGTTCAAACAATGGCTTCCAGCCCTATTGAGGGCAGAAACGACACAAAGTCTCACTAGCCATGGCAGGCAAAATCAATGGGCGATCAGCCACATGAAATAAAATTGCTCAAAAGATTTTCGCTCAGTACAAACAGCCTGAAGTCTTATTTCTGTTCCTGCTTTCTTTTCTATAACAGACCTACAATCACTAGCAGATGACACTTTCCTTTAAAGTGTATTTATGTTACACTTATCTAGTAGATGGTTTTATTAATGCAAAATAATGTACAGCTGAGAAAAGAGACAATCCCTGGAGCCACGGAGACCTAGCTTAGGGGCCCAACAGTGAAATCACTTTGCTGACTACGGAATTTAAACTGACCTTTCGATCACAAGTACAGCATCCTAACCCACTGAACCACACATCGCTCCCTAGATTTTATACAAAACTGCGGTTTTATATTTCTTTAAATGACAATATAAAACACACTTGTTCAGAGATGCATCTACCTCACTTGAATAGTATTACAGAAAAAAAATGATGTTTCATTAAACAGTAATAACTGCTTACGTGCAGTGCGGGTTTGCAGTGATCCTGGAGCTTACCCCAGGAAGCAGAGGACACCAGGCAGGTCATGCACTGCATGGGATGCCAACATACAGAATCACACTGCGGCTAATATACTATGGGTAATTTTAGAAACACCAATTCACCACTGAGCTGAATTAAATATAGCCACTATATAAATAATTAAAAAAATTAACACAGCTACTGCCATAAGTTTGTAACAAATGCATCATAAATAAAAGGCATCTATAAAAAATTATACCTCTTAAAGCCATTTAGGTATAAATCATACCAATGTCGCAGTGCTAACCCTGAGTTTACAGCAGTGCAGAAACCCACATTAGACAGAAGTCGGGAAAGACACCCTTTTAAGATATTATTACCAGGGATAGATATAGGAAGACATTTTTTGAAGAGCATGGAGGCTATTTATTAAGCGTTTAGGGAAAAAAAGAAAGATGAATATGTAAAAACACAGTTGCCCCTCCAGATTTGAAATTTCTGTTATTCTCCAGTTGGCTATGAACAATAAAATGAGAATATTTCTGGATGACACAAAAGGAAAATATGTATAAACATATACATATTAGTGTTATTTAATATTTATTTGCATAGACCTTAGTGAACACTATATAATTAAAACTTGCATCTTGGACCTATGCCAAGCATTCTCAGTAGCCAGCCTCACCGATGTATGAGCAGTCTTTGTGACCGTGGAATCTCATATTTCTCACATTGAATTTTTAACTTTTCATTGCCATTAAATTTTCATTTTTAATCATAGACCCAAATATTATTTGTGAGCTATTTGCACATTTGCAGGGATATTCTGTCCCTAACCCTCTGGAATGTGAAAGGGTGACTATTACACTATGTACACATCCACGGCGTTCGCAGATTTCATCAGTATTAGAGAGCAATGTTTGTGAGTCATTATTGCACTCCTATAGGTTGTAGTACATTTTCAGCAGCGTATATATTGTTTATAGTTCAGAGTATGTGAATGCTCGTAATTAGTAACCAGCTGAGCCCTCTTTGGAGTGCTCGGACTGATTCAGCCTCACGCAGCTGCATATACTATCAGGCTGAAATGGGCCAGTCTTGACTGCAACCTGTCAGTAATTAAACATCTCTTACAGCCAAGTTACTGTGACAAGAAAAGGAAGCTATACTAGACCAGGTGCAGTTACAGCCCAAATGTGGCTGACAGTGTTGGGGAAGGTTTTGTTTCAACCACCCGGTTGGTTTCTCCGTGACTACAACTCTTCATACTCAATTGGTTGGTTGAAACAAAACCTCGGTCTGGATTTATACTTTCTGGACCCGAGGTTGTCTGTAATGGATTGCTTTTGTGAGTAACTTCCCCAAACACTGGTGGCCGACATCATTGCCTTAGACAGGTGCATCTTGGGAGTCAGAACAAGAAAACAAAAAAAGATTAATGCTGACCAACCAAAATTAGGGAGAAAAAATGCTCATAGCCACTGATTGTCAGACCTGAATTATATTATTATTATTAGTAGTATCTATAAAGCAGATCTAAGCATTATATCCTAGCTAACTTTCAGTTTCACACAACTACCTTGGTCCCATGCTGTTGCAGGTGCAGGGTGATGAACCGAGTAGCAAAAGAGACACTCATATGCTATAAATATGCTGTTTTGCTGCAGAAGAGGCTGCTGTTTAGCTTGTCTGCCGCTTAGCTTTTTGTGGCTGGATGTTTACACCTGTTGAGGCAGTCTACCGCACGCCGCATGGCTAAATCTGAAGCACAGCCGGAAAGCACCACATAAAACAGATTTTCCGTTGGCATTCAACCTACAATTGGGTCATAAACAAAGAGCAAAGAGGCCCTGTGAGCACCATCCATTTACCTTTGTGCATTTATGTCCTCGGTTAGTCTGCAGTGTACTGACTGACTGTCACTCAAATCCTGAACATTGCACAGGTGAATAGATGCAAAGTGTGTGGTTCTATGTATTTGCCTGTTTTTACTTTAATTAATTTCCAGTAATATCAAGCTAAGTGGTGTTTCATGCACTAATTATGAAGAATTAAATGCATCTTTCTAAATAAAGAATAAAGCATAAATAAAGCACACGGACTCTGTCAGGTAACAATAAGTACATATCTGTTTGTTAGGCAGAGCCCCATTGGCTGCTTCAGCCACGCTGCGTGCCACGTTGACCTTGAGCTGAATGCTGATGCCAAGTTGGGCCGCAGAACTTTTTTAGATTCCGTGCAGATGTCTAGCTGCCCCTCTTCCTTTGGCGCGACGGTTGTCTGGGCACCATACGCCACGTCGCGCCTCATGCACGATTTTCAGGTCTCCTCTGCGGTCGGGGGACGACCCCATCGCGAAGGAGCACAGTGTGACGCCTCGAAAGAAATCACGAGGGTCCCCGTCCCCTGTAACCTCGGCTGCTCGTCAAAGGCCGAAATCTCTGATTTTGTTCCTCTCTTGGAAAGACAGAATCTGGCCCTTGGAGTAGTTATCAAAAGAGTCACGAAAATCACAGACATCCTCGGGGTATTATCTGTGCCCCTGGACCCAGCGAATGCACAGCATGCCTCCATTTGGCATTTCATGCATTTTTACAACTTTCCCTGGCCTTTATAAAGCACCGACATTTACAAAATTATCTCGGCTTCTAAGCAATCAAGGCAGGCAAAGAATGTGATATTTGGTTCACCCTAACAATGTTGTCTCTGCCTAAATTTAAGACTAGATGGAAAAGTGTGTAGTAACGGTAGTATAATTACCCTGAAGTACAGTGCGAATGCATCTCTGTCATTCATCTCTCCCAAAGCTACATGCAAACATTGCTTCTTTTCTTTGATCATTACTCATCTTTAGATTGTTTATGCTTCATTTATTTTTCTCTTTCGGTGCCCAAAAACTGCTCCTAAGCATATATTCGTACCAGTGTCTTTGACGTTTCTTTACACCAATGAGCATTTTTCAAGTTCATTTAAAAGCCAGCATAAGCGTGCTCTTCCAGTAAATACGTTCTTTTCAGAAACACTCTCAGAGGCAGGTTTCAATAATTCACAGGCCTCAAATGAAGGTACCAACCATCATATTGTGCCGCTTATTACCAAAACCGAGAGGGTTTACTAATCTCTGTCGAGCCTCCCATAAACGCGCACGACTCTGTCACGCAAATACTGACCCTCTCACGGCGTGGATGAGCCTCAGCGATGGATAGGCCGTCCGCAGCGGGAGTTTCCGATTCAGGATGAGCTCATTGACACCCTCGACATGCTTCTCGCCCCCCTTCACCATGAAGGCTGGGATCCAGAGTATGCTGTCGTTCAGCATGGCCAGCCGCTGCACAAACCTCTCCCGGTCGCTCTCGTTGCGGAGGCCACCAAACGCCCTCTGGATGACCGAGGGGTTCATAGTGGTGAAGTCGGACCTCAGGCCCACATCTTCCGAGAAGTTAGCCAGCGGTGCTAAGTTACACCTGAGCGAATGTGGACAACGGTGGAGATTTAAATTCATTAAATTGTATCTTAGTAAGGGCCCCCATCTCTCATCACAATGATACTCATTAAATAGCATCCAGGGTTACGTTCTCATAACTAAATATCTCCATGGCAACGCCACTGTAATTAGGACATCAGAAATGGCTGCTTTTATGTATTTCTTTACAGAATACAAGTATTTATGCTTTGCGAAGTTCTAAACTGGCATGGCAAAGTCAAGGGCTTGAACAGAAGTAGTTAGTTGCCCTCTGTTTGGCCTCAAAAGGTTCTCCTACTGAATATATCACCTTATCACGAAATCATGGCTGTCGATTTCCTTTCCACATCCACTGTTGAGCAAAACACCCGAGTTTCCAACCACGGAACAAGTCTTGAAGCGCCTGTTCTTCATGGGTGAGACATCGGGGAGTAAGCTGTGCAGCGTGTGGGAGACGTTGAGGGTCCTGCGTCGGTCCAGCACGTAGTGGATGATGTCACCGGGCTTGAAATTGCTCTTCACCACAGATACGTCCCGCTCAGCATCCAGAAAGTGAAGTATCTCTTTCCTTATCAAAAGAAATGTGATTAGCAGCCCACCAGCATGACTCACATTCATGACCTTTTTGACTTTTTAAAGCCTTTGGGGAAAATGGACAGAGTTCTGTAAAGATTAGCACAAGTAAGACCCTGAAGGCTACGTATTGACTGGTGAACATAAATTCAAATGCATGTAAAGTACCACCTGGGAAAAAAAACTAAAGACATTAGACAAAGATAGTAGTACATGTACAAATGAGAAACTGTTTCACTTTTTCAGAACGATATCACATATCCTGCGTGGCCAAGAAATTTTGTGGTTTTTCCCAGTGAAACTGAAATACCTTCAAAAAAACAAGGCCGTCTACTTTAACAGATAATTTAACAAAAGGTTGTGAAAGTTTCTTCCAAGAATGAAAATGTAGCACTTCGACTGTGTCCCCCAGCTTATTATAGGGTTCTAGGCCATATTCTCACCATTATTTTATTTTTCATGGTTTTCTTTTTTTTTACTGACACAGTGATTTATCTAAATTTTATTCCTTCTTGGTTATGACTTCAAAGTAATTTATGGCATGTAAGCCAGGTTTCAGCTACACTTTATCCACTATGCTTGGTTTTTGTTGCTGATCTATAGCCATCGAGTAATATTTATTATATAATTATATACACACACACAGATATATATATGCATATTATACACACACACATATACCTAACACAGGGTGCTTTGAACCTAAGGTAGTAAGCTATAGTCACGTTAACCGAAACAGAGAAACTTATAATAGATGTGGTTTTGCAGGACCACAAGGTGCATTTAAATCTGCATGGTTAACATGCTGTTGGATTACACTGCTGAAATGCATATTCCTGGAATTGAAAAGCGGTCAGGATTGACCATGTCATCCCGTAAGACCTCAATGACTTTTCCCCCATTTAATTGCGACAGGTTAAGCTTCTTCTTCTAAAGATGGATTGAGGCAATGTTCCACCCACACGATTTCAGCCCTGCACAGTCTTCATGCATCACAAACTCCTCAGTTAATGACACAATGCGTTCGCATTTTTAAAGAATCGGTTAGATAACAGCATCAATAGCGTCAGAACACAGTATCGGTTTTACCATTCTGCTCAAAAGTTATTTGGGTACGTCTCATAAAATCTAACACTTAAAAAAAAAAAACTTCATATTGCTCACTGAAAAACGTGACGATGCTGAAATCATTAACTCTTAATTATACCACTCAATTGACTCACAGCTATTAAAAATAGGTCAACAAAAGGAAACAAAGAAGCACTGTGTGCTTACCTAATCGTGATCACCAGCGAGGAATTCAGCCTCCACCCCGCTACTAAATGAGGGTAATACCCGGCCTTACCCAGCAGCCCTTCGGAAGCGTTCACCATCAGTCTTGAAGAGCCTAAAAAATTATCACTGGGGAGGCAAACAGACACAAAGAAATACTCATAAAATGGAGCAGTGGATATACAGACCCCATTCCTTTGCCATAAGAAATGCTTTCATTTTTTATCATGGACCCAAATATTACTTGCGAATTATTCGCACATTTGCAGGGGTGTTCTGCTTGTAGCAATATGGGTCTAGAACATAACACATTCATTCAATCATTAAATCTAATACTGAATTTACTGACATCTAGTAGGTTTCTAAAAACAGTACGTGATAGTTTCAATGGGTTTTCCCAGGAACACTGATGACCGAGCAACATTTTAACCTAAAATGTACTAAATTCTCTTCTGCTGTTACCTAATCATGTTGCAGGCTGGTCCACCAAGGCTTTCAAGACCATACCATAACTGAAAGTTAGAAGCCGAATGTAAAGTGGTGGGCAGTAAATTCTATGAACATCTTCACGTCATTCAGCCAGTGGAAAGGTAACAAACTGAAGGAATGGACAGGCACAGCTGCAAACATCTGCATTCCAACAAAACCAGGAGAACTTCTTCCTGCGTGTGAGACAGAAATTCATCCAGCAGTATAAAGTACCCGAAGGGAGTCATGAAAATGTAACTCGATTTGCCCACTAGGGCCGGGTTACGGATTATGGTCTGCGGTTCCTCATATACAAACCGAAACTCCACAGGATTACAGAACCAGGGCACAGACACATATTTTGTGTCCCTAAAATGATCATGGACAGGGTGCATGGGTGGAAGTGGGCTGAGATGGGACTGCTCAGCATCCAATTCCCAGGTTAAACCACAACCTCACCACCCAAATCCACCTTCCCCCTCACTAAACCAGCAGTCATGAGTTAATTCTGTGCTTCCCTGCATTGAGACACTCTGAAATCATTGCGAAGTTTTATTACGAAAACTTCCTATGCACACAGTAAAGGCAGCTGTCAGCTTAGTGCTCGGGTTTGTGGGGCAAAGAACTTTAATTTGTCACAGAAAGACATGCAATCCTCCCAAGAGTAAGAAGCAGTATATGTTTTTTTTTTTAGAGAAGCAAGTGAAAAGCATATACACTGTAAGAGAGGGCTCCGCTGTCATGAAACAGCTGCAATACAGCAAAAAACATTTTCACAGTCCGAGAGTCCAAGGAAACAAGTTAATTGTTTAGTTCTGAAGCACCTAAATACTCTACTTGTTAACAGAATACCCTCTAAATAAATTCTTAAGGCCCTACGACCCTGTCCAGGATAAGAGGCTAGAAGATGGATGGATGGCTTCTTAAGTCTGACAAAAGGTGAACTTCATTTATAGTGTAGAGATTAGGTAGACAATGCAGCCAGGAGAACCACTCCAGATAAGAGACGAAAACGGAGTGGAATCTTAAATACTTCTAGGATATAGACCTTATTACTATAACACAATACAAACATGCTCACTGTAACAAACAAAATTATGGTAATCCTTTATGGATTCTGCTTTATTTATGTATCTTTTTATGATATTTTTCTATATAATACACATTTTCTCTTCTGAGCACGGTCCATGATGTAGGTAGAAAAGGCATTACTGTACACAAACACACTGCATGTTTGTGTGTGTGACAAATAAAAACGGAAACTTATCTGTAAAGCTACCATCCTTGCAAGAGTATTACAGTGGAGTATTGACCTTTTCCTATGACCCTGCAATGAAATCAAGCAGTCTTGATTTTCCTCCAAAGAGGGTAGGTCATTCCTTCCTATTCTGTTTCAGGACATTCGTATACTGTGTACTATTTGAAATTTGCTTCTGCCATGTTTACCTGTCTGCACTATGTGTACTGTCTTTGCACTATATGGTTGTTATTGTGCAATTTACATACCTGGATGTTGTATGTATATATAAAATAAATGCATGAATATATACATACACAGTTACACACACACACGCAGACACACACAAAATACATATAAAATGCAATTCCACACAGGGAAATGTGATGGACTGATACCCCTGCGTGGGCCAGTTTGAGAGCGGAAGCCAACACACTATTAGAACACGGGCTGACTGCAGTTTGTGCTTGTTAAAACCTCCCTGGACCACCTAGTGCTGTATCTACAGTAGGATCTCTCTTACTCTCAAAGAGGTGGATTTCTTACAAAGAAGTTCCCACTGGCCACTTGCCGACAACTGATATCTAAAGTGACAACACACCCAAGGGCATCAAGAGTTCAGAACAGACGACAGACTCTTGGCCTTCCAGAAAGACCTCCGAAACAAGCACCTTAGGGAAGAGGTCCCCCCCTCTGGTGTAAAGGAAAGCCTTGTGTGTACATGAGGTTTCTCATGAAATTTTACTAGACGTGTCTAAGGAATCAACACAGTTGCAATCCCCATCCGAGAATCATTACTGATATTAAGTTTTCCTCCAGGTTATCCAGTTTCCTCCAGAAGACATGCAGGTAAACTTGTCATCCCCCCCCCCAATGACCCTGACTGGCATAAGCATTTGGAAGATGGATATAAGAACTGATAAATGTATGAACATACATCACACAGTTGATCCTTCCACATCGCGGTTAGAGGCAAAGACCTCCGGCGATCTAGAAAAACAGAGTAAAAATTTCTGGTCCCCATGGCGAGTGAAGCGAAAGGTGATCAGTGTGGGATAGGAAGACCACTATGAGATCACGGCGAAACATCACGTGACAGGTGGCCGGAAAAATGCTTGGGGTCCTCCAAACCAGCACCGCACATATATTTTACGCATTTATGAGTTAATAAACTTTCTGCGTCTTATCTGCTGGCCTGTGAAAAATACCCATTTAATTTCTTATGCTGACCCGATGATATATCAAAAGATATACATAAGTAAACCAAACTGTACATTGACAGAACATCCAGAACATGCATCCACTAGTCACCATTCTACAATGTAAATGTAGAGCAACATTGCACTTAGTATTCAACATAACTTGAATGACACATTGTATTTCATTTAATCTTGAATCAATTTTCAACTAAAAATATCATAACTTGACAGTAAGCCATCAGTTTCAAAAATGTTCAAACAAAAAGAAAG
>JAODKM010000108.1:834730-848639 GCA_026780845.1 Petrocephalus sullivani | reverse complement strand
TACAATGTAAATGTAGAGCAACATTGCACTTAGTATTCAACATAACTTGAATGACACATTGTATTTCATTTAATCTTCTATTAAATGCAGTTTGGTTTCCTGAATCAATTTTCAACTAAAAATATCATAACTTGACAGTAAGCCATCAGTTTCAAAAATGTTCAAACAAAAAGAAAGCTGAAACAACCACGAAATGCAAAAGACGGGCCGGGCTAAGGCCCCCCCTTCAGGGAGTTCCAAACACACACAGCAGCACAGCAAAAAAAAAAACGACATTTTTTGACATGAGGTTGCATGTAAACTGGATAGATTCTCCTCATAATCAACATTCCGAGTTGAAGGTCACATAAGCGGTCCAGCACCCAGACTGACTTTGATTCCGAATCTGATTCTGAAGTACGTCTTGCTGTGGCAACTGGCATCCTGCTGTTAGCACTTATACTACGTCGCTCCCATCATTAAGAGTCTCTAGCTGCTTTGTTTTATGCTAAATGGTTCCCTACTATTTATACATTTTCATTAGCTAAAATCACAGGCAGATTTCTGCTGCCTTTTTCAGTGTCAACCTTTATTTTAATCTGTCAGATACATATGGTGACATATCTGTCCTTAATGTGTCAGGGCCTGGGTGATGTGCATTCATTATAGACTTTCTCTTATTGCAATTAAAATATCAAGGTGACATTTGAGATACATTTGGCATGTAATATCACACATTTACAATAGCAACGTGTTAAATGGATTCCCAATACCAACTATTAAAAAAATTATTACAGAAGATTTTATTTATCATGTGGTCTTACTTTAAAGGCATTCAGTTTCCATTTGGGTTTGCACTATTAAAGGCAACTGGCGTAAATGAAGCTTAAATGTATCCATTTTGCGTCAAGCGGTTTGACGGTTAGGCTAATCTGCTTTTACATGTCGAGAATTATCATTAACTGTCAATTTGGCATCAATCATCTGCTCTACATTCTGGAACAAAACAGTCATCAGGGAAAATACTGAAATTTCGTTTAATCAATGTAATGGCCTTAATCATACTAAAACCAGTACATTAATCAGCTTCAGTAAGTAGGTGTGACCAGCCCAATTTGGCAACAGCAGAATGACATATTTTGAAAAACGTGTGATTATTCTTTTAATTGATGATAATTTATAAGGGGTACAGGAAGTCTTATATTCTGCATCTACAAAATGTATTTATCATCAACAGAAATTCACAGCCATAATCTTGTAAACCTGAGTATGAGTAAAACCTTCAACCTTCATATTTTTGAGGCTTTCATTTGTTTTTATTCTTTTGCAAAATCAGCTCATGTATTGGACCACAATTACCCCCATATTGTCTGAATAAGGCATCTGTGAAAAACAATCAGCATGTCACTTATTCTTGTGAAGACATTCTGCAAATGATAAACTCAGAATTAAAAAGAAATAAATACATAAAAACAATGTCTCTGTCTAATAGGGATTCATCCATGCATTTTCTATATTGACTTGTCCTATGCAGGGCCGTGGAAATCTGTAGCCTATCCCAGAAGCTAGGCAGGGAATAACCCAGGACAGGGTGCCAACCCATCGCAGTCTTTGGCAGAGATTTATTTATTTTATTCAAGTTTTATTTTATCTCTGGGTCATACACATGTGATTACAAAAGACAGACCTTTTAGATAGACACAGCCAAAGAGGTATTCATGGAAAAACAGAACCTGGCATAAAGTGGCTGGTGGAACTAAATTCAGACAGTGCAAAACCCTTCTGGGAACAATGAATAACACAAAATAACCCCCCATGACCCAATGTGAGCCTGTGATCAAAGCAGAATCAGATCCAGCATCAAAACACTAATTTCTGGCTGGATGCTGTTTCTACTCAACTTTCATCCGCTACACCATCTTTACTCATGTAGCCTTCCTGCTAACAGTTCATATACAGTTTTTACACCTGCTCAAGGTCAAATTTTATTTGCAGAGATATCAATGGTACTTTACACAGAATTAAGAGGAAAGCATATTAGTAACTGATGACTGCTATGTAAGCCTAAAACCATTAGTCTTTAAAAAAAGAAGAGTGGTGTGTGTCTCTGGGTTAAGACTCCTAGTTGTCCAGAAGGTCACTGGTTTGAATCTCGAGGCTCGCAGAGAATTCCTATCACTGCTGAGCACGTGAATAAGTCCCCTGACCCCAAAAACTGCCCCAGGGGCACTGGAAAATGGCCCAAACTGCACTCTGACCACAAGCTTCACTCTCACGTCTATGGGGCTGTAGTGGTGTAATCGAAAGGCTGGAGTCCCCAACCCGCAAGTACCATTGAGGTACCCTGAGCAAGGTACTGCCCCGAAGCACTGCTCCCCGGGTACAGAAATAGCTGCCCACTGAGGTGTCACAATGTCACACTGGTTAAATGCAGAGGACGTATTTCCTTGTTGTGTGCTGTGGTGTGTCAACAATGACAATTAATCAACTTTCACTTTATGCATACGTTTCCTAGGAGACCACAATGGGACATTACAAAAAAAAAGTATTCATGTGTACTTGGGTTTGTACAAATGGTGCATGAAGCATCATTAAAGAAAAAGCCAGCAAATCAGTAGAAACCTCATACCCCCATAGACTAGGCGTGCTGCTAACTCAAAAACGGCAGTAACATCACAGCATATTGGTAGGAAAAGCCAATAAAACCACATCCAGCGTGTAGCCACCCATACACCTTCCAGCTACTGATCCAGTAAAGGTTTGCAGGGGAGTAGGCAGCACAGGGCCCAGGGCTAGGGCACACCTAGGATTGGATGTTCAAAGTACGTGTGAAATGTTCCATCACTTTCACAGCCCAGTCAGATGAGGGAGCTAGATTGCATCATTAAATCATAATATTTATTTAAGGATTTCCTCCAAGGGTTTTATAGCCAGATGACACAATTACCCTAAACTGTGAAATAATATGAACACAGGGTATCAGTCTCTGCGACCGGTGTGAAAAACTTGACAAACCTTTCGGACTCGTCAGACTGCAGGGTGTCTGCCCTTGGTGTCATCAGCCAATGGATATATGAGAAAAGGACCAATAACAATTGACATTTCTCCATCTCCTAAAAATCATTCAGTGACAGTAATTGACCATACACCAACTCCCACCTATAATTTCAAAACCATTCTTCACATACAATTGTGAGCATAAGGAAGAAATAAATTAAACATAATTACAATCACAAATTTCCAGACATACACTCCCAGCCAGCCTGACACATTCTCATTTCAGTTGAGTTAAATATGGGGTCCTGTAATTATGTCAGATCTGCTGCCTGTTGCCTTATTCTCACCGTGCTAATTCTGCTTTATTCAAATAGGTCAAGCCCATTTATGCAAATTTCAACAAGGGTCCACGTTATTCAGTCATCACCATCAGGTGGAAAAAAACTCAAGCGAAATTCCATGGTCACTTAGCATTACTGGCCTGCTTTCCCCAATAACTTTGTGAAAAAAAATAAACGCTGTAATAGCTATTCGCTTCTTCATGAACTGAGCTGGAAATGTTACATTCTGGACAAAAGACAAAACTGCTTAAGCTGACCTTGCAGCCGGAAAAGGTCATTGGTCAAAACCTCAGAGGGAGGGAGGGGGGAGAAAACGTGATTCGGCCCATCGTTCCCGGCATTTAATGATTTCGGCTCTGCTCGCCGGGACCCCAGTTGTTATGTGACCCAGTTACACATAGTGGTAAGCCTGGTGTTCCAGCAGCACCAGCGTGTTGACGGTAGGTGGGAGAGGGGGCCGTCCCCCTCAACGCGAGAAGTGTCACGACTCACGCCTATTGTGGCATGTGGAGAGGCAGCGGCAGCAAGGAACTTACATCCACGGGGGGGACACACACAAGAGTACGAAAAAAAATTCTCAAGACGGATTCATTATGAAACCATGTGAACTGCACTCCACACTAAACAGTTTGTACTGCACACGCACAGGACAATAAAATTTATTAGCCAATTAACATTTATTTATGTTCACATTTAACACAAGAATTGAAAATCTGTAAGCAAATGCCATATTGCCATAACCTGGCCCTAAAATGTGCCTCCTCAGCCTGGCTATGGTGGACATACAATATGTGACCCAGTTGTGAATTTTGCACCAGACAGGTCGCTGTTGTCAGTTGATAGGGAAGGCCACAGCATGGGGTAATGGGGCTTTTTCACAAAAGCAACTTACGGTTCCTCATTCGGCACACCACAAGAGTTCCAAAACATCAAAACATTGTGCCTACGCACCAACATCCTCTAGCTGGTAGAGACGATTCACCATGCACACTGAAGTTTAGCGGATAAATTATGATATACAAATCAATTCTGTTCCTGCTTTAATGCTCATTATGAGAGACGCGAAGCCTAAACCTCTGAATAGGGAAATTCAAAATGACCCTAGCTGGATTCTTTGTATAGAGAAGGCCAGGGGTAAATGGACACAGACACCCATAACATGACAAAAGAGAACTAATCCATCATCAGACTGTTTCCTGCAAGAATGGTGGTGTCGAGTACAAATGACAGCGAGCGAAACGTACTACACTGACTTCAGATCCGTTATGTTTTAAGAGGCCACTCAATGCTAATGTAAAGGACATGCAAAACCCTGCTTACTCCCCTGGCCGCTTAACACATTTTCCTGGAGGTACTTACACCAGGCACTTGAAAAGTTTCAGGGAAACCCAGAGCGTGCGAACAATGCGACTTAAATGACCTGCATCACTGAGTAATGTATTCCACGTCATCTCTCTAGCTTAAACTGTTAAGTCTACTGTGGGTACATATCCCAGGTTGTTTCATCAAAGTATTCTAACCACATAACCAGTTCCATTCTTAAACATATGCCAGGGTTTCAATGATTAAAACTGGCACGTTAAACAGAAATAGGCCAGGCACCAAAAAGACAGTGTCAGTTAACTTGCTGGGCACGACGTTTTCCTGTTTAATGTCTGCTGAGTCTGAAGCGAAGGGGGGGGGAAACACTCAAAACCACAGCTTTCGACTGAAATCTATCTCCCTCCAAACACTGCGATGCTAATCAAGCTTAACATATTCCCCTTTATGTTTTTACAAAGTAAATATAATTCACATCTTTTCATTGAAGACAGTCAATTAAAGGATAGATGAAAATTTTATGTTTCACAAACATAATATAAATACAGCATAAACACAGTTTAAAAGTGGTGCCTATGGTGTTATAAGACAGACCAATCAAACTTTTGAGGAACCGCTGGGGGTGATGGGGTGCGACGATAAATGCTTCAAGTAGACAAGAGGGAGTTAAAATTAAGTCAAACTTCCGATCTGCTTGACACTTCCGGTGCAAACTGAACACATCCTTAGAAGGGTGATTTCCAAACTAGACATGTTCATACACATTTTTCACACAATTTACATTCCTTACTTGCAAAAACCATCTCATGAACTTGCAGTGCACACCCACAAATCCTGACCTTCCTGAACAGTGAAAAATTACAACTGAATCACGCCTACATTGACTTGAAGATAGATTTATGCTACACTTGTCTGTCAACAGCCCTCTGGTTGGTAAAAGCAGAGCACTTACACCCTATCTGTTGCAGAACTTTATGATTTCTGAAAAACCCTTATGGAGAAGCTATAAAAAAAATCATTCAGCTCCATAAGTAATAGTTAAAAACACACAGAAAAGCTTACACCCTTCTTACACCAAACCTTTTAAATACAATTTGGAGGGCCGAATCAAAGAGGCTTGTTAAATAAGATGGTTAAATTGCGATTACAGCCCTGGCGCATCACCTTGCAGCTACCTAAAAACCTGTCTGCATCATTTGAACTGCATCCTTAAACCATAAACCGCTAATAAACAAACCGTTAATAAATTATGACCGACAGAAAACTGGGATATGGCATTAAACCAGCCTTCCCCCGGGTGGTTCGGAAGGGCCAATTGTCGGTGTGATAACTGATTTTAAATTCAGGGCAAACAAAGGAAAATAAGCATCCATCCCAATACAATTGCCATGGGCTGGACCAATTGCAGGGTCCAATTGCAAGACTCTACACTGAGCTAGGCTACACCTATCTATATAACTTCAGTTTTCACAAAGAAAATGAAGGTTGCAGAAGAAGCAGCCGTCACAAATAAAATAAGAGACGGCGACAGTGATGTGGAACATGCATATCAGTAGTGCCGGCATCATCTGCTCTCTGTAATACCAGAAGCTAAAGAAGGTAACGTTACCCTGCGAGTTGGCTTTCCTGATGTTCCTCACTTCTTGTTATTTCTTTTGTCTTATAGAAAATCAAGAGAATGCTTATAGTGCAAATAGTCCACCGTTTCCGTGAAAGGCGCATGTCTCGGGCGGCGTTTAATTAGATCCTTTGGGTGAGATTAGTCAGTTTTTAGCCTTTATTAGCCAGATTTCTCCCTCCGCTGTGGCACACTCCTTTCTGTCGCTCGCATTACCATGACTTACTCAGCAGCTGCACGCGAAGCCCAGCCTGACACCCTGCTCCTGATTGACGTGTCGCCCGTCCAATCACGTCCGCAAACGGCGCGCATGCAAATGAGGTCGGTATCTCGGCCAATGAGATCGGGCGACGGTGCGCACTTTGTGTTTGAAGTTATGTTAGCGATAGTTGCATCGGTGGCACGCTAAGCGTGTCTAGACTGAAAATGAAATTGGGATTACGATATGCGGCGACTGTCCCTAAAACCAGCTTGCTTCCAGTGTATTCATTGCGCTGGAGTTGAATAACTAGTGATTCACCAGGTAAATGCATGAGATGAAGTACATCAATAGATTACATACAATCGATATTTCCAAATCGTAAAGAAGCGTTCCTTTGTTTTTTTTTTTTTGGATTGCATCTCTGACGAATTAAAATGTTATCAGTAAAAACTGGTCTGAAATGGTAACAAATGTGAAATTGGCAACACCAATAAATGCATTGCTATAATGGTAGATTTCATTTTAAAATGCATGCTATCTGAGAGCAACCATTTAAGAAGTCTGATCCTAACAGACAATGGAAAGCCTTAAATTGAAGATTATGACCAGGGAGTCTTTCATGGCCGGCAAGGCAGACGGGCCCGCCACGCACATATACCCACGATTTCGCCAAGTGAGGGGATCCCTATGATACATTTTACGGGTCCGTAGCCTCCGGGATAGGCACCGGACCCCCCGCGACCCTGAAAATAGATAAATGGACGGATGGATGGACTTCCCCATTATAAATTCTGTCTGCCGACAAATCCATCAGCTGACTGGGAAAATGCCAGATAGCTAGTCCAGGCTTGATGGCAGATACAGACATAGATAACTTAAGCTATACACGAATTTGCCATGGATAATTGCAATGTGTTCTAATTTGGCTGAACGTCTTTAGAGGGTTATTTTTAGAGGGTCATTGTTTTATTTGTGCTGCCTCTTCAGCTGTTATTTGCCATTTGCTGTCCATGGATTTTCATAAACATTTTTAAGTAACCAATATAATCTGCATCTCTTTTGATTTTTCTATGAAAGAAGGTGTACGTGTTTCTAAAGAACTTTTTAAAAAGAGCTTTTTAACTTGTATTTGAAGACTATCCACATCAGTCCAATTCCTTGCTTTAAAGTTTCTGTTCTATAATGTGTGTAAGTGTCTGTCTGCCTGATACAGGACATTGGTCCTTTTGACCCTGACCAGGATAAGTGGGTGGAACAATTTTTAAGTCTATATAGGTGCATAGGGAGAGGAGAGAGTTGGTGGTGGCCAAGCACCATTTTCCCAAATGACTGGAAGTGTGCCTCATTTTGATGTTCTAGGTGATGGCCAGTAAAATGTATTGGTTGCCCACGAACCCCATTCAAGCCCCTGGCCCTCGATAAGTCTTGCGCGTCACTGGTGGACATGTTATGTGCTTCTGCTCTTCATTTGGCAGAACTGCCATCTCGATGGTCATTCTCCATGTTTAGACCACAGGGTTGGCTCAAGCTTGTTTCGAACAAGTCACTGAATGGTATAAATGTAACAAACAAACTGGTCCATTTTAGGATGTTATTTTCAATTGAATCAAATTTTAAACAACAGTATTGAATATAAATTTATGGAAATGTGTTTTTTTTTTTTTTTTTTTTTTTTTTTTAAAGATGAGAAAATTTAAAAAGCCAGTTCAGTTTGAACTGTTTAATCCATATAAGGGTAATGTATAACAAAGACCGGCTCATGCAGAGAGAAAAGATGGGGGATTAGTCTTCTAGTACATGCTGATCATAGCGTCGGAAGAAATGACAGGTGGAACAAATAGAGGAGGAACGCGGCTTAACTTGGCGGTGAGCCATAGCGGGGCCTGGCGCGGGAAACGGGGAATCCGACAAGGTGAACTGCCTCTTAAGCAGACGGGCTTAAGAGAACGAAATCTGAGAAAGGAGAAACCTCATCACTATCGTATGTTTGGATCAGATGAACAAAAAAACATAATGACTATTAAACAGGAAACACAGGGGAAAACATGGTGAATGGTTTACAAAAAATGGTTTTAAAAAAAAAGAAAAATAAGGGTTTAAAAGAGGGTGCCCTGGCAGAAGGGCGGGGGAGATTGTAGATTAGACTAACGGCAGCAGTAAGACCATTTTCGGGGGTCAGGTGGTACACTACTAGACATGAAACCAAAAGATGTTCTTTGAACAAAACATGCTAGAAAAAACAGCAAGAGACTTACAAACCACAGTAAACACCCTAAATGCCATGGCAACGAGCTCCATCCTCCCTGCTCCACAGACCTCCCTATCTGTTCACCCAGCTGACTTTCTTATCTCTGTTAGAGTCCACTGATTTCAACTCAGGCCAACAGGGAAACTCTATATAGAATGCTAACACAGGCTGGACAAGGTGGTCTTTAATTTTCCTGTGCAGCGATACTTCCTCCTTTTAGCTTATAATATACTATAAGCACAGAAAGAAGCAGCTGATGATGGACATTGATTATATGTTTGGCGTACTGCTTTTGAGTTCTAAAGACTTGAGTCTGTTTTACAGTTTGTTACTATTAGATACGACGGTACCATTTTATGTTTGACTTTTTAAATAAGATGAGATGTGTGGGACAGTAAAGCAATTATCTGTTCTCATGGCAGACTTCCATCTCTTTGTGCGATTGTCTGGTACCATAACTACGCATCTATGATACTGCATCTAGACAGGGAAAATGATGGGACTTAACCATGTGTGTTCTGTAGTACAGATACACTATGGAATAAGCCTATTAACTTCGCCGATTTTCGTGTTGGGAGATGAATAGACGACACGATATGCACAGTTGCCTGTATAATTTTAGGAAATTTCCATATTCTCTATTTTACCACCAGACATCTAGTCACTGGGGGAAAAAAAGTCTTCCAAAATGCCATAAGAGTGAGTCGTAAAATCAATTAACCTGTAAATTTAAGGATGTGCCACAAATATAATGAAGGATTAATGAAGAGGCAGATGGACTTGAGCAGAACCGTCCTTTTCTGAAGCATCGCAGCCAGTCTGACAAGGGGAAAGCCCCGGGGGGGGCCATAAATAGAGCAGGAAGACCTGCAGGCAGGAGGGAGACTGCAGATACCCGCTCGCCTCTCATCTTGATGGATTGCCACTGATTGGCTCCGTTATTCCGTTACCATGAATGTTCCATAATTGACGCCACAGCTTAAATTTATCTCACACATGCTATGATGAGCACACCTGAGGGACATTAGATTAATTACAGAAACATAAACAGTTTGCTCTAAGAAGGCTAATGATAGCACCTGTCTACAGAAGAATCATGTGGCTATTATATTCTCTTCCTGTATTAAAATAGTTACAGTCATTAGTCTGGTTGCTTAATTAAAGGTCTAGTAATGTGTATAACCTTAACGAACACTAAATTATATGCCAGTAACTGGCCTGACTGCTTAATCCTCCTTGATAAAAGGTATCGCTTAAGAACCATAACGTTGTACTTCACTGCAAGCAGCAAAGCATCCTTTATAATTACACTTGCTTTAGAAAACACTGTCTTGCACATCCATCTGTCCATTTTTTCACAACCTTCTTTAATTAATGGCTACAGCATCCTAACCTGCTAATCCGCACATTACCATTACAAGGACCAATGGCATCAACACCAGAACGGCTTCTCATTTTTCACCAGTTACCTTCCATAGCTATGATAATTGCAGAAATGTTTTTGATAAATCTTTGCTTAGAAATACATTGACATCCTTCCTCCTGCTTTCTTCCATTGATGGCTGAATAGTCTAAATATAAAATGCTTTATTGTGATTCATGGTACACATCTTCTGCATAGCCGTTTCCCTCCATTCTGAACTTTACAAATTCTCCCAGCTCCAATTTAAGTTCCATTTAAATTTCACCCAGCGACTGCGTCCCTCTGGGTTACCCAGAGTCTGTTCCCCTTGAGAAGACATCGCCTCTCTGCAAAGGACTCCCTGTACCGTACAGCTTGATGCTTGCTACCTTTAGTCTTAGCTTGTGGTTCTGGTAAAAAGCAATGTTCAGCTCTGTGCCGGAGGTTGTCCGGGTCAAGTATTTCATCTGGGAGATTCTCAACCAACTGGTGACAATAAACAATGGAAACTGTTCTCCAGGAACACAATTACCCTGCAACCCACACTCTATTGTTATGACATTAGTACCTATTTAAATTTGAACCTGCTAACCCCGCATCACTCCAAAACTCATGCTACACCAAGATGGATAATTGCTGTCTTCTTAGTTAGCAAATAAAGTACTTTTAATGTCAACACTTGCACAAATATTGGCATCTAAAAGACATACCAGTACAAAGCATGCTGACTTCTTAATTTTTTTTACTGAGTCACTATCTGGAGCCTTGAAATCATTTTGAGCTGAAGAAAAAGAAACGCGATCTGGTTGGATATCGTTTCTTTAGTCGCAGATAAAGAAAAATCCCTCTGTGACTGCGCTTGCTCCCTGTAAGCTCAGAATGCTAACAGAGCCTAATGAATGGCCATCATTTTGCAGACACTTTTATCTTAAGCAGAGATGGACACAAATACAGCAAAATAGAAATTACAAAATACTAAGTAATTTTAATGTGTGTGTTTAAATAAATTTCACTGAAATATTGCCCATCTCTAATCCTAAACGAGGGAGAAAGTCGTGTGATCCAGCCCCTGGAATAACTCGGCTTAAAGGCCTTGCTAAAGGGCCCCCCAGTGAAATTGTGCTGCCAAGCCATGGGATTTGGACTGGTGACCTTCTGATGGCACATGTATCTTGTAGGTTAGGTTCAGACCCCTAGGACCCTGCATAGAACAAGCAGTTATAGAAAATGGATACAGACAGACCTTCCAACTACTGAGCCACGTCATACCACCATGCCATGGCTGCATTTCCAGAAACCTTCTTAAGGTAGAAATTATGAACGACGTAGGGTTAAGTTGTCTCTTAACACTAACATGTATTTCCCGAAACATCCTTAGTTAAGTATATCTTCTGTAAGATTTTTTCGTAAGGTTCTTAGCTGTCTCTTATCGCGCTTGTCAGCTCATACCGCTAATGATTAACATCGGTAAAGTTACAGTGCTTCACAATTATAAACATCACTTAACTAAAAAATAACTGATCCATATGATAAAAACGACTTTGTCTGATACATAACTACAATCTGCGTTAGGTTTCGTCCTAACGCTCTGAATGTGCAGAGAACTGGCCTCCGTAACGTACGTGCGGATCCATAATGAAAGATGAGGAAGGCGCTGCTGATTATGTACATACAAGTCTAAAATACTATCCCCAAAAAGGTACCCTGGAGTACACACACATAGGACAAGTTTTCTTTGGCTATTGTGCCATTGCTCATCAATGACCTACACACATACTGGTGCGTGCAGGTATTTTATAAAACACTGCAAAAATAAAATGGTGTGCTACAACAATCTGGGAAGGCGGGTTTGTGCTCGTATTTTCATTATCATATTTTCGGTTCGATTATTCCATTTGCTAATTTTGCATTTTATTTTGGATTCTCCCCAGTTCTGATTAATGGAGTATTTTCAAGCAGTTCTGCAGTGGTATATTTGTGAAAAACTTCTCGCTGCCTTCTAGCATTTGCTGAATGGAGGGGAAAAAATTATTCACGAGCCACAGATGTCAACCAATCAGGTTTTCCGGGACCGTTTAAGCTTGCTCTTAAGATGCTCTACCTTACAGTAAGTAATAACTTAAGAGATTGTTCGGGAAACAGACGTAGGAGAAGAAATGCCTTTTGTAAGGTAGGGTCTTCGTAAGACGCTAAGGGTCGTCGTTATTGGGAAACGCACCCTAGGGCTATAGCTAGAAATGAATTTCAGTCCGATTTAAATTAAGCAACTAATCCTGCTGTTGTTTTGATTATTTAATCGAAAATTAAACTGGATAACCAAAACAGGCCTGTCATATGAGATACATTTTTAAGTGAAAGGGAGTATCACAGAAGCAGAAAGCTTCATCAGGCGCATCTGTGACAATACAGTGAAATATTGCATGTGGGTTCCTGATTGTTTTGATTTCCAGTGGTTATGTAGCTTCTTATCAGTTCTAGTATGCTAATTACATTAGTACACTTGTACTTGGATATTTGCCTTAAATATTATTCTTAAAAGTTGGCAAACTTGCTGAAACCCTTAGTAAATAAAGCTGCCAAGGTCTGGTAATTGACTTCTCAAAAATTCTTTGGGTAGTTGGGTATTTTGTGTGCTATGAATTCAGAAAAGATCACCGGTTGACTCTTCCAAATTTACAAAGAACTTCATTCCCTTCTGGCTCACCCGCTTTTTGGACAAACAATGGAGGGAAATCACAGTTAAAACAGTCAGCATCATAAAGGCCCAGGAATGAAACAAAGGCATTGGTATAAATGAGTAGAATAGAGGAAAAAGACAATGGCCCAGTTGTATTTGATCTACATGAAACAAGAGTATTTTTCATCGCACGTGTAACCTTTGAATAAAGGTCTTCCTGAATCTTCACAAAGACCGATTTAAGGGCTGGTGATTCAATTGCATCAGTGCTATCCCTTGTAAAGAGAATTGCAAAAAAAAGGAACTATATGACCAATTATGAAAAGACTTAACAAGGTCACGCCAAATCAATGTGTTTTGCAGAAGAGGTCTTCTATAAAAAATATCATATTTCAGTGAAATACAAGGAAGTCAATGAATCTGGTCTAATATTTACACAACACATTCTATAGAAAATGATACCGCTTGCTAGGGTGGATAGATAAAAAAAAAAAAAACACCAAATGCCTCACACTGAAAAGTGAGCTTGACAAATGTGGTATGATATGTTAGAAAAATAATGCTCTTATGTAAGACATTGTTTCTGTTATGTATCACTGTTGGCAGGGACATTTAAACAATATATAGACTTAAAAATGAAAGGGTGTGGAGAACAATGAGCTTTTTATTCTTTTGAAACTGAAGCATCTGCATTGCATTAGTGACATTGCATTAATTAGAAACTGAAGCAATTAGGGGTCGTTTATAATGACACTGATGCATGTCCACCTGAACAGAACCTTGTGGCATAGGGCCCCAAGCGAGGACCTGAGACTTCATTTGGGGATGTGAGTAGTGGTGGATTTAACAGAAACAGTAAGTAGGAACCAAAACAAAGGATGGTTGACGACATCAAAACAACATGGGTGTGAGCTTGCAGGTGGGGCTACAGTAGGGTGCAGCCTCAGGCATCAGGGTCTGGGGGACCTAAATGATTGTGACCTAATTTGGCCTCATCCTTGGATATCATCCACTTGCCCCCCCCCCCCCCCCCCCCCCCCCCCCCCACCGATCTGCTATACAGCCAAGGAAAACAAATTCACTGCACCTTAACGGCCAAACATATAGATAATTTACCCTTATTGT
>JAODKM010000108.1:809382-832628 GCA_026780845.1 Petrocephalus sullivani | reverse complement strand
TGATTCAGGGAACCAGAGAGGAAATGTTTTTATGCATTTTGAGGCAGTCCCAACCATAGGCATAGACTGGGGCATATACCCCCCTCCCCCCCCCCCCCCCCCCCCAAGCACGACTGTTGTTTGACAAACCAATTAAACCCTAGTGTCACCTTAATTTCAGTTCCCAGTATGAATTAGTGCTTCACTTGATTGCATTTTCACATTTCATTTATTTAGCATAAGCTTTTATCCAGTGCAATGTGCAGCTGAGGAAGGGGGGGTCACAGTCCCAGAGCGGTTGAAAGTTAAGGGTCTTGCTCAGGGGCCCAACAATGAAATTTCACTTTGCTGGTTGTGTGATTTGGACCAGCAGCTTTCCAGTTCAAGGCACAATGGTCTAACTTGCAGAGCCACACACCACCCCCCAGGAAATATTTCTGTCAGGGATTTGAACTGTGCCCCTCTGATCACAGTCACAGAATCCTAACTCCCAAGCAACACACTTCCCCAAGTGTTTAATTTAGACCCTATGCACGCACTCCCTGTGAAATTACACAACAAAACCACTGCACGTGATACTTGATCCTTCAATACTAAAATACAAAAATACAAAAAAGTAAAAGTGGTATTTCAATAACAAAAGTTATCTGCGTTACTAGAAGACAAAGTCAATGTTTAAGTATTCACAATAAACTGGTGTTTTTGACTTTAACATTTCCTTTAGTCCAGAGGTTGAATCTTGTTCAAAAGAATTTTTGTCAAGGTCTCTCACCAAATATGTTCAAACGGCATCATATAATGTCGTTTCTGTGGATTGGTGACGTTAATCGAATCATTTTCAAAAACTTCCACATGATACCAGTGATGCTCTTTCTGAAGTCATACATGCTTCGGTTCCTCTTCTGAATTTCCCCAAAGAGCCGTGCACACAATGAACACTTTTGCCTTCATCTACATTTTTTTTTTCCATCAGCAGTTTCTAAGTGTGGTTATGTAAGTATTTCTGGATGGATGTTATAGTTTTGCTTCGACTGCATCAGTTGCTGGAATCTGTACAAATGAGCCTTTCTGCGTCCCAGTTTGATGTTAGTCAAAAGCTTTCTTCAGTACTGTGACTATGAAGGACTGAATTATGGGTAAATGAAAAAGTACTATTGGTAATTTTGATGCTGATAATTTGTTAATTCCAGGTTTCAATGGAGTTTCCTCTGTTTTCCTCTGTGTGTGGGATTTGCATAAGGTACTTTCCCATCAAAGTTCTGGAACGTGGTTCTAAGTTCCTAGGCCATCTTGAATGGGAACTTTAGTAGCTGCTGGTATCTTTTGTGTGCCGTCTTCCCACCAGACAACAGGAACTGTGACCTTTATGCCAAATAAGCATGGGTGATGGAAAAAACGTGTAGGTTAAATTTCATGCATAACTCCATAAGAAACTACACCAAAATCCCAAAACAATGGAGAATGAACAAATTGTTTTGTTAGTTATTGGGAGGATCGATCATACGGTCTGAAAATATGGGACAAGTCACATCAGCATTTTATTCATATTGTATTTATACAATCTCTTTTCCCTGCACTTCTGTGTAACTTGCACCAATAGTTGTGATCAACCAATCAGCAGTTTATTGCTATAAGTCCCACCCAGAAGATCTTGGTTGAGAAAAAAAGTACTTACCCTGGAGTAGGGACTAAAAAAGTTCAGGATCTACAGGAACTACAATTGGGTCAAGTTGGTCCGGTGAGAATGCGGTACAATTAGTAGTAGTTCCTGGTTCCAGCAAAAGGTTCCCGCCATGGAAAAGTGCCTATATTCTTGTTGTGTCATATGGGATTCCTCATGCAGTAAGTGTATGTGCCCTGCAATGGACTGCTATACCCCAACTATGATGCCTGAGATGGGCTCTCTGTGACCCTGACCTTGATAAAGATGAAACATGGATGAATTCTTCACCTCTAACACCTTGCAATCAAGAAGAGAAATGTTCGACTTGAATGTCTTCCTGAATAGCATGCAGACATTAACATAAAGAATTGCTTTAGTGAAAGTTATTGGGATTCATTCAAATGCGACTCTAAGGAACCATAGTGTCCCAAGCAATGATGGCATGAGGTCAACTTTAACTGGATAAGGGAAAAGATGGTTAGGGGCGGATGACATCACTTTCTTGTAACCCACACCATTATGAGATGCTAACTAATTAACGGAGTTCAGTTTCTGTTCTACACGAAGACACTTCATGCACAATGAAGAGTGACTAATGACTTTTTTTCCTTCTTTTATACTGGGCAAGCTTTATCCCTAAATAGAAGAAATATGTAGTCTTCAAACTTCCTTCTTTCACTTTTCTCAGTGATGCTGTTCCTTGTTTTTCACTGACCATGCCTTCCCCCTAAATCCTACCTGATGAATAAACTGTAACCATGTCTTAATCATGCCTTTTAAATCCAGAACCTTTTGTGAATAGATTATCATAACAGAATATTAGAAAACAACCTGTTACCTGCAGGTTATCAAAACTAGCAACATAACGATGCATTTGAACTATGTCTTAATATAAGCAAATAAATCTAAATCCGAGTGGTACAACTTAGTATAATGTCTTATGTCTGTGTACAATTGTCTTGTGTTTTCCCAGACCTATTTTAGAGCAGTAACCTAAGCTGGGCCAAAAAGGTAGCTTAGTAAGAGTGTTGTGTCAAAGATCCATTGTTATGGCTTTAGTATATGTAAGTGGAAAGTTCTCAAGCTCTGGATCACATGGGGGTGGTGTATAGCTCAAAGGTTTATTGCTAGAAGGCCATGGATTCAAGTCCCATAGCAGGCAAACGCCTATACTGCTTAGAGTCTCCTTTCCCTTGTCTCCAGTGAGCTGTACTAGGTTAGTGGAGGAACTCAAATGTTATGACTTGACCCATCACAATTTATCAACCAGTCTCTCTCCTCTTATTCATGTCAAAAAATCTTCAACACACTGTCCTCCGTCAAGCCTCTGACTTGTTCATGCAGAAAAATCTCTGGGACCTTCTCCAGTCTGGCTTCAGAGCTGGACACTCTTGGTTGCCCTATTGGCTGTTGTAGGTGCCCTGACGGCTGAAAGGCTGCATTTGGACCTTCTTTCCTTATCCCACTGGACCTCGCTGTAGTCTTCAACACAAAGTATCATATCCTTCTGGCTCTATAAACTTGGCATCACAGGGACTGCTCTAAGTTTATTTTACTCGTAAGAATTGGGCAGATGGTTCGAAATCTCTTGACTTGCAGATGTAACATCAGGTAACAACCAGTGTACCTCAAGGCTCTATCCTTGGTCCCCTTCTTTTTTCTTTATATTTTCTCCCTAGGGCTGATCATCCAGTCACATAGGTTCTTCTACCACTACTATGCCAATGGCATCCAGCTATACCTAACCTTGATGACCACCACAGATCTCTTGCTGACATCCCAGCCTGGATGAGGGATCATCCTCTCCAGCTGAAGCTTTAGAAGACCAAGTTTCTTGTTTACCCTGGCAGTCCAACCATCCACCAGGACACCCATCTCCATCAAGGGGTCCCTCAAGGGGAGACCTATACCCAATCTCATCCTCTTAGGTCAGAAAACTGGCGCCCCCTGGAAATCGCTCCACCACATGAGAAGTCTTGCTACAAATGCTTCACACGTGTGATTCCCCAGTGGTGGAATGAGTTGCTAAACCAGTTCTGGTCAACAGATTCCTTCTCTACCAACAAGAAACGCCTCAAAAACCATCTGTTACAGGAATTCCTCTACTAGCCTGACAGCACTGCATGTTCCATGCATGCTCTTAGTGCTGCACTTTCTGCTGATTTTGCATAGTAGTTTTCGTAGTTTGGAAGATGCCCTGCTGGTCTTTCTCCTATATTACTTGCACTTGTACATGGGCATTTACTGGAAGCTCAGACTAGCTGCACATATGAACTCATGAGCACTTGAACAAGGCTGTTAATGCCAACCGCATTAGCTGACTCTACGGCTGACCCTATGCTTTGACCCAAAAATGTTGTTCTCACCTGTAGACATCTGTGTGTCTGTATATCGCATTATCGCATACATTAAATTGAGGATATTTTGCATACAAAAAATGGTTCCGATAGAAAATATCAATAGACCCTGATCATACATCCCGCCTTGTAATAATATAAACTGTCTCAGTGGTTTTATGGATATTTTTAGCCATGATGTGCATTCCCAGTGCTCCAGGACATGAACATGGGACACTTGGAAATTTAAGGAAGCATTTTAAGCCTTTTCACTGTGTTATGTTCACTTTTTAAAGGGATCCCTTATTTTGTCTTAAATAAATTATTACCTTTTGAACACTACTGTCCTCATAAAGGTAGGTCCCTTGCAATTCTATTATTCCTACTAATTTTGACCTCAATTTGCTGGTTGTTGAATGCTGGAATGAAGGTTCCATATATCTTACCCTTTCAATAATTTTAATATATATTTTTTTCACTCCACAAAGACAAGGTGCCCCCGATTTGAGTGTAGAATGTTCTGCTTTGTAAGGCTGAACAAGCTAAATGGTTGCACAGGTGTGCCAGTAAACTGCCTTGGTGAATTCATATGAATGATTTTATTTGTTGCTATGGTTCCTGCCCTGGTGCCTTTACCATATTGCTACAACATTTTGTTACATTGCCGTAATACAGATTATTTAGCCATGGTTATTTTAAAATTCAGGAACTCTTACCCCCAAGACAGGTAAAATGCATTTTCCCACAACAGACTGTATAGGTTTTGCTTCTTTTTGGATAGATCATGTATCGTTACCTGACAAATGTTATTGCTGGTTGTCACTACAGATAAATACATTCGGGGTTGGTGGAATTCTAGAGTGCTGTCGACCGCAGCCTGCTCTAATTTTTTTTATTTACCGAGATCGTACTGAAACTGTACAACAATTACACCTTTTTGTGTTTCGAAGCATTGGTTCAATTCGTAGTTTTAAGGACACGGGTGGGAAAAATATTTAATCATTCACAAGATGGCGCCATTGTTGCTTTCCAAACTAGGTGGCTAGGGCTATTTGACCTTTTTTTTTGTTGTTTTTTTACGAACTACGGTAGTGCGGATTTGAAATGTTACTTTGTAGTTTAGCGGCACAGTCCTTTGATTTTTTTAACTGAGTACTACAGAAATATTCATCCATCAACTCTGTAAAATTTAATATCAAAATGAAAAAAGATCTCCCAGACTTTCGCTGTGATAGAGCAGTACAATCTATCTGTAGCTACAACTTTTAAACCCTATAAGACTGTAGAAAGGAAACAGAGCCAAGCTACAGCACCAAAAGCACAAAGGACTAAGAGCCAAAAACTGATTAAATCTTCAGAGAAAAAGATTGCTCAGTACCGGCAATAATTGTTAGCATGAAAAAAAAAAACCTTTGGGTAATAAGAAAATCACTTTGATCAGGTCTGAGAAGTCCTGCAGAAGATGCAAATTCTCCTCGGCTTCAGACAAAGTACTGAATTAATGAGGGGCCCTTTCACTCACATGACTGTCACATGACTTTACGACTTTAATGGCAACATAGCTCACCATGTACCGGTTGTGTTGTGAGTGTCCGCGGATTCTCTTTTATAGCACATCTTTGAGACATGGAGCCCATGAATTATACTGATTGATCCATAATTCAAAAAGGCTCCCTCAAAAGAAATCACACACATGGATTCTCTATTTATGTCTTAAGTCTAACGATGATACTTGTCACAAAATATAAAATGCACCACTTATAGCAGTAATGTTTCTAAATTCAGCCCAAACTATACTTTGGTATTGTATTCTATTTGCAGAGATGGAGTTAAGCTGTAGGCCTGTAGTATTCATCAGTCTGGTAAAATACCTCCACTGAAGCAGCACTCATTGCATGCCGAGAACGGAGATTGAGTCCTGCATCCTGCGGCTTTCCTGGGTGCATGCCATCTGCTAAACCAGGCGAAAAAACTCTGTACCCATTCAGAAACTCTGACCTATAGAATCTCGTAGGAAATCCTCTTAATGAATGATGCTGGCATGGTAACACAAGGGGAAACTTAACAAGAACCTACTTTAGCTATTTTCAGATCATTGACGAAATTTCGTGAAAAACACGTCTCTGCATTACTTACTGACTAATGTAGTGTTTTGGGAGTACAGATAAGAGAGTGCTTATATTATTTTGTTTATATGAACGCCTCTACCAATAATACAAAACATGCACCGCTGGATTATCATCTTAATTTCTTATAATGTGCAATTTTGATATTTTTGGATATACTTAACTAGAATGCAATGCAATGTCCAATGTGATCTACCTACTCATGTTAAGATTAAGATAAGATTAACTTTATTGATCTAGATTGATTTATTGATCCAGAGAAATTCTGGAGTATACAGCAGCAAGAACATTGTACACAGATGAAAATACAATAATTATAATGTTTCTTATTAAAACACAGGGAAACAGATTTTGCTACTGGAAGTAAAACATGTGATTTACATGAAATCGACTGTGCCGAGTGCATATCTGCAGTCAGAATTTTCCTAGCATGTCCAGATTTTAAGTTATAGGCACAATATTGTTTTGTGATTCTGTTACTTTGATACACATATTGATGCATGGCAACATAACAGCTGTTTTTGTCCTGTGTGTTCCCACTATTGCCTCATTTGAAATGAGTCTCCTGCTTGCATCCATGCTTCTGCATCATCTGTGCACATTCTCACAGAGCACACGATGTAGGGCGAGATTCAGGGCCGCCGTCGCACGACTTGCACGTGGCTCACGCCGAGTGTATGGCTTGGCGTCATGTGCTGTGTAGGTTTAGGCGTGTCGGTGAGCTGATTTCAGACGGGCCACCGGTCGCTGTAACCCAAACATGATGGGCGACTACTGTGGGTTTCTGCAGCGGGTGACAGCGGGCAACAGCGGGCACTGACACGCGCAAAAGCAAGTGTCTAAGGCACTTTTGTACAGTATGTTATGTCTCGATTTAAGTCTCAGGTGAACTTCTGTTTTTACTATTGTGTTGCAACGAATACGTTTTTTCAAACATCACAGTGTTTTAAGGCAAACTTTCCTTATGTATGGTATGTCTACAGAGTAATTTTTGGTTCTGCATACATTTAACTTAAGGTACTGATGTGATAGACAAAATGCGTTTTCAGATTTCAATTCAGCACACTGGAATTAATTTAGAACACATGGATTAGACAAAGTAGCAGACAGATTTTTTTTTTTGTGATTCAGTGTAATTTAATATTTATTAATGTATTTTAAAGCCGTTAAGGTATGTTAGGATGTTAAAGTATACTTACATGCTGCTTATGAATGTTCTATGAATGCATTATGGAGATGCAGTTAATGTAAATAATTTCTGAATATTTTGTATATAATCCATACATATTTTAATGCTTTCATTATAGCTTGCCAACAATGTAGTATTGTGGGGGCTGTGTGTGGCTTTGAGGGTTAGCTCTGTGCCAGCGATCAGAAGGTCACTGATTTAAATCCCATGGCCAGTATAGTGGTTTCACCTGCGGGCTCTTGAGCAACATTCAGTTCTTCTCTTGGTCCATAACCCATACCACTAGGCCACCACCATCCTCAGTTGATGGCTAAGTTATACTCTCTCATAATGGAATCATTATGACAGCCATTTGCTCTATATGTTTGACTTATTTGTTGACATTTATTTCTATTTTACCTTTTAGTCTATTTGTTTTTGTTCTAGATTTATATGTTTAAAATGTATGTTTAATTGGCATATCATGCCACCATCTGCCCCCAAAGAAATTCCTTGTACTTCTTGTACTTGACGAATAAAGATTCTGATAACACAACATTTCTGTTGCTACTTCCTGACTGAAATGTTCAGCTAATTGTCAGCTTTGCTGTCCGGAGATACATGACTCAGTGTGGAAAAGAAGATAAAATATCAGGGATGTGACTCAGAAGCATGAATCAACTGCCAGTTGCCCAGAGGGTCAGCCTGCTACAGAAATAGATGCCCCATCCATGTAGATGGATTAATTATAACCCCCTACACAAAAGCAGGCAGGCAATACTCTGTCATCATGATGCCACAATTCAGAAGTTAATAATGATAACCGATTTATTTCTGACCATTCTCCTGTAATGTGTTCATTCCATTTTTCCAAGATGTTTCCTCAGAAATGTTGCAAAAAGAAGATAAGGATCTGCCTTCAAGTTACAGAAAATGTAATGTGCATTTGTATTTAGCAATGGGAATATGAACTGGACACCTTCTGCATTGTAACGGATCCAAAAAGCCAGAACTAGAGAAGGTGATCATATTACACCCATTCTCAAATCTCTTCCTGACTTCTTGTTCAGCTCGGGCAGACTGCTAAATCATTGGCCTCACTTGTAAAGCATTCCAAAGTCTGGTTCTTGATAACTAAGCTTGTACAATATACAAAACGGTAATATTCTTTAAGATGCTGATCTTTTTCTACTCCCAAGAATGATTTAAAGTAGAATTAATAATAAAAACTGTTGGCAGTAAAGCCTTCAGCTATATGGTCTATGTAACCATCTGCTAGCCGATGTAATGAATGCTGCAATCGTTTTTTTGCATTTAAATCTAGGCTGAAGACCAGCTGTTACACTCCTTTTAGCTTAGCCTATTTCTAGCACGCCCTGATTAATTCTGATAATACTCTTGTAATACTGCCATTTATATGTTTTTATGAAATGCCTGGCACATCTGAATATCTTAAGTGATTAATTGTCATTGATAATACACCATAACACACAACAATGAACTGCCTGGGGAGCAGTGTTTGGGGGCAGTACCCTGCCGGTCAGGAATTCAAACCAACAACCTTTCAACCACATTTCCCTAACCATCAGGCCACCACTGCCCCAATACCAGTAGTGACTATCTTTATGTGTTTATCCTATAGTACATGTCTGACCGCCTCTGTGTTGAGTATCAGCTGAGCTTGAGGTGCAAATACCTACACACCTAACCTACACGGTAGCTGCTGACCTCCTGAGCAATACTGCAGACCGCTCCACTCTCCTGATCACGGATACCTCACAAGATAAGCACAGTGAAGGCGTTTTCGATCAATCTAAACAGGGTGGCAGGCTCAAGGGAACAAACAGTAAAAAGTATCAATTTTGACAATAATGAGGCTGCAGAGCTAATTATTTATAGTCTTATAGCCCTCCGGAGTGCACATGGAGGATGCCTTGGGTACCGAGCGCGCAGTCGCCCCCTAGCGGCCGGCAGCTGGACGCGCGGCGTGAGGAGCGTCCAGGGCAGAGTCGCCGCTGATCAGCCGCTTCCCTGGAAACTCCGCGGCGTGAGCGGAGGTTAAAAAAAGGAGGGGATCGTCTTTCAATAGCCGACTTTTATCTGCTGTCAGGTCGGCTCCGGCTTCCCGCGGAAGCCGCTCCGTGCGCTAATGCGGTCCCGGGGAGCTTAGGTTTACCTCAGGACGAGCCGCCGCGCCGAGAAGGAGAGTCGAGGCAAAAAAAGTAAAAGTAAGTCGCCGCCCGGACTCCTTCTCCTGGGGATTTGCTGCGGAGCGGGACAGGCGGATAGAGGCGGACGTGCCTGGAGCGCTGCCTTTCGGGGGGCTCTGATACACGGCTTAAGGACTTGGCTACTTACGGGGAATCGCGCCCCTCCGAACCCGCCGCGTTAGCTTAGCTTATGGGCGCCGCGGGTCACCCCTCAGCCCGGGGGTCGGGGAAGCGCACGCCCCCCCGCTGGCGAGCTAAGCTAACCGGCTAGCTGGCTAGTCTGGCCGGGCCCGAAGCGGACCGAGGTGTCCCGCTGGCCCGGTACCGAAAGGCGGGCTCCGCGGTGGGGGGGGAGTTGCCGAGTTGTCGCGCTGTTTATGAGGCAGAAAGTGAAAGTGTTATGCGGCTTATTTAGGGCGGCCGCGGTGGGGTTACGGGGGCAAACGAACCTGTTCGGTACGATATACGGTACCAATCGACACCAGTCGCCCTATTCGGTACGATATACGGTACCAATCGGCACAAGTCGCCCTGTTCGGTACGATATACGGTACCAAGCGGCACAAGTCGCCCTGTTCGGTACGATATACGGTACCAAGCGGCAAAAGTCGCCCTGTTCGGTACGATATACGGTACCAAGCGGCACAAGTCTCCCTATTCGGTACGATATACGGTACCAAGCGGCACAAGTCGCCCTGTTCGGTACGATATACGGTACCAAGCGGCACAAGTCGCCCTATTCGGTACGATATACGGTACCAAGCGGCACAAGTCGCCCGGGACACGCACGTTACTCACTGGACCGACTTCTGGTTTCGCCCCGCTGACATTTCCTTGCTGAAAGTCTGTTGCCACAAATTCGCGGATCTCTATAAATGTTTTTTGTTGTTGTTGTTGTTTGTTGTTGTTGTTATAATGTTATTTATTTGGCTAAAGTGTAACCTGCTGCCTCCGTCGGCTCCGTGCCGGCTTTTGACACTATGATGTGGCAGGAGGCGCTGCCTAATAACGGAGACGTGTCGCGGGATTATAGCTGTCCGGGGACCCCGAAGTGACCACGAAGGAACGAACCTGTTATTGTGCCCCGAAGAGCTTCTGCTGCGGGCGAAACGGGAGCGCGGTAACTGCGGAGAAGCGCCCTGTAACTCGGGCTACGTTCGCTTTCTCACGTAGGTAGGGCAGGCTGCTCACTTAGTCATCAGCCGACGCCTTTAGGGGATATCTAACAAAATCCATAATAATAAAAGAATACAATTAACACGCTGACGAAGGTTTTAAGCAATGCATATTGCCTTAAAGTTTGATCAGATTTTTATTTGAAATATTAGTGTTACCAATTCAGTTGCCATTATTGGTTACAATTAAATTACTACCGTATATCTATGTTGTATTATTTAAGTTTTTCCTTTTCATTCAGATTGATTATTATTGGAACTAGAAGTAATGGTAATGCTTCCCATAATAAGCATTCTCCATTCTTCCAGGAAGCCTCCATCACCCGCTATTCTGCCATCACATCCATTATATTGCATGTTGAAGATCTTGGCTGTAGGGCTGGGGTTGAGTGCTTTTATTGGCATTGACACTACAGAGCCTCCAAATTTAATTATTGAGAGCTGATGCAGTCACATCTGCAGGATCGGTTGGTGGGATACTGAATTAGGTAATACATCACGAGCGGCTGCGAGGAGTAGCCTATTTATTCCTATTATAAAGAAGTTTGATCGATGTGGGTACAGAAACCGAACAGGCTCACTTATGTGCGTCCTCATGTAACGTAAGTCTAGTGAAATCGAAATGCTTCTTTTATTCAGGGGCTTTTTTTTTCCTGTGGCACGAATCTTGCCTCTGTTTTGCACTGAGCACCATTAGAGATAGTGACAAAACAATAATAGATTAAGCCTAATTTTCTCCAGACGAAGGATGGTGAAATTATTTCAGGTTCCTCCTTCCCCTGCTACCTGACGATAATAAGATCCAGCAGATATCTTTTTTGCCGCCTGTCAGATCTCTGGCCCTTGTGGAAGCTCTCATTTTCTCCATTGATTGTCAGTCTAAATAGCCCAAGCCCCATAGCAGTCCAGACAATTAAGGTCTTTTGACTGTGAGTGCAAAGAACGGTTACCATAGTTTCCTCTGCATCCAGTCTTAGACGATGATGTCAGTGAGCATGCTGTGCTTATTCTCAGCATCTCTGTTACCTCCAATATCTCGCTCTCCTCCCCTCTCCGTCTATTGAGTCACTCATCGCACAATATCATTCCTGCTGTTTCACTCTGGTCCATCATTTGCTCCAGTTCAGACCGGAGTGTCACAGCAAGGTAAGAAGCTTATGAAAGAGCTAAATTTCAGTGGTTTAGCCTAAACGCCAAGTGGGTCTTTTATATGAATAGATAATCTTTTGACATTCTGGGCCCAGAGTAATTTTTTTATGGCTATTTCATAGTGTCAAAACCACTCTATTAATGGGTAGTGAGACTGTACTAAACAGGTCTCTTTAACCTCATGCTATATGGCAAAAATGTCAGACCTCTTGGGAGGAGAATAATAATGGGTCGAGATACTTGGAGTTTGCTGTGGCAGCTCTTGGGTTGCCATGGTCTATTTTTTGCTTGTAGCACATCTGAAGTAGTAGGGGGTGATCATGTGGTGGTGGTCTTCAGTGTTCTTTGAAAGGACAGTGGTGCATTAAATGTATCATTTGAGGCCGTGGTCATTTATCAGCTTTTTCCCAATGAGTAGGGACAATGAAAAATTTCAGGTATGTTTTTTTTGAGGTTGCAGAGGAGAGATGCAAATCTGAAAATATGTAGTTAACAACTATTTTTAACTTTGAAAACCAGGTGACCTTATTAACATTGAACCTCAGAGTATCAGTTTTCAAATTTAACGGGATTATTATATTTTATAGTTGACTAATTACAGGCTTTATAACTAATGGGATCTTACTGCAACATTTGATCTGGTTTCAAACGTTGCTGCACAGCTGAGCACCTGTTTAGTGAGTCTATAAGCCTTACAGACTAAAATGCATTTAAATTCAGCAGTAATTGGAAGGACTGAGCCTCAATGTCCTTATACATTTTCTGTTGCAGAATTTTGTTTTCACATTAAAACATCTTTCGTTTAATTAAAGTTTGTGATGCTTTGTTCTCCTTTTAGCTTCTGTTAGAAAAAAAATATGGGAAGCTTGTCCTTTAATCTTTTTAAAGAGTAATAATAATATAATGGCAGTATCAAACATTTGGTTTGTCCTTGTGTTATTTTATTAAGTTTTTTTTTTTTACTGTTGAAAATTTGATAGATACGCTGCAGAAATATTATTAGCTGTAAATTATCTGTAATCATTTATTTCTTATTTACATATAGCTTTATGGACTTCAAAGCAAAACACTCAAATTCTTATTTCTGTTTGCATATTTATTATGAGCTCTTCCATTGTATTGTAGCCATTCCATAATACAAAATTTGTTTGATGATTTGTCAACAGAGTGATGACGATACTTGATAACTGGAAAAAGAGAGTGATGGTTTTATTAACATATATATTATCTTCTTACATATACAATAACCAATTCATGCTGGAATTTAACGATTTTTGGCTTGAACGTTCATGCTAATGACGTATTAAAATGAGTGGTTCAGGGAGTGAAGGAAAAATGACTAATGTTGGAATGAGAGAGGAGCTCGTCTGAATATGAATTCATTTTGTTAGGGAAAAATAAATCTAATTAAAAATGTATTTCTGCAGATGTGTGGCTCTTTTTGGCTTTTTGCAAATTGAATGTGTGTTTCCGTCGGCCTTTTTCCACATATTTGGTTCTTTCTTCCAATATGATTTGGAAAAAAGTTTTGGGTAAGTCTTACAAAAGGGAAGAAATGAGAGAAACAATCAATGTCAAAAATGTATATGGCTGTCCCTTATGGGTACAGAATACAGTCATTTCCTAGCTGGGCAGCCCCATAGCACTTAAAGATTTAGTTACATGAGCAGCATAAAAGGTAAATGTTGTACTAGTTAATATTAAACGCTATTAAATGTTGGGGGAATCAAACCAGAAGACAATGGAACAGAGGAAACTGAAATGAATGCTCATGGTAATTATAGAAAATGGCCACCCATTCCTCTTTGGGCATGCTTCTGTAGCAATAAATGTCTTGTTAGAACTAAAATTAGGAGTAGAAACATGGGCTGAGCCGGTTGACCAGGAGAAGACATCAGTCTGAAACAACGGGTGCTTGCAGAGTTTCTTGGACTCACCCATTAATTTCGTAATTTAGTGTCTTAACTGCAATCATTTGCATTGTGGGAGGAAACCCACACGGACAGAGGAATACACAAACCCCAGACGTGCGGAGGTGACTGCCGCTGCCCTCTGAAGACACGTAATGGGTGTTTCCGTCTTACCTCACTGCATGGTTACTGGCTATTATTCTACCCAGTGTAGAAAAATAAATACCTGTCATGCTTTATTTATACTGTTTACAATGACATTAATTATCAAGCAGCTCAGTTGTTTATTTTTTTTAAAGGTAGCTTCTCTCGTAATAAATGTTATAATATGTGAAGGGTCTTTAAGGGTCTCTTTAAGGTTGCCTTGGAATGGAAGTCCTCCATTTTTATCTCATCACATTTTCAAGTTCATTTAGGATTATTAGCATCAAGATTTTGCCTTTAGTTTTGCAGAATTAATAAGGACGTAAAAAATACATAATTTTCGTAAATGACAGGTTTTATTTTTGCTTATGCTATTTTAAGCATTGTAAACTATTATCTTGGTGACTGACTGAAATATAAGTTGCTCACATTTTGTAATTTCACTAATACTGCAGTATAGATTGACGTTTCCATAGTAACACGTTGATTTGGGTACTACATTGAGTACTGTTTGACTAGTTTGAATTATGAAGCGCCGTAAACCCTGCCGGGTTTAGGATAATCTTGTACCCTTGTGTAGCTGATAAACTCTGGAAATGTGCCATTCCTGCCTGGCTTGGTGTCGCCTGATAGAAAGTGTCCTCAAGGTCGGTCACTTTCATTCCTCAAGGAGGCGGAGGGGGAGTGCCTTCACATAATGATTATGCACAGCTTGACATTCAGTGTCTCGGGTTACTCATTGGCTTGAGAGAGGGACGGCTGTGGGCGGGGGTGGCCAGTCTAATGAAGGCGCTATGTGTAGATGAGCTGGCATTGGTGATGCCAACATCAACTCAACAAAAAAGGGGTCTCAAAGTCTCTGAAATGCCCACATGACAGCTGTGTCAGCTAACAACAGTAACCTACCAACCCAAACCATTGTCTGTTGGACTTAGGATCAGCATTTCCATGCCCCTGCCCCCCCCCCCCCGCGTCCTCGGCCTTTACCAGTGTCCCCCTCAAACAATGCGTTGCTTGCACGATTGTTTCTTTGGAAGCGACAAGCCTTGTTGCGGTGTCTTGTAGCTTTTTGTAGGTTGCTGCTCTTCGGCGGAGGGATGACAGATGAGGGAGCGACACACTCCAGCTTAACGGGCTTTCCTGGGTCTCATTGTATTTGTCGCTGAGTAAAATAATTTAGGAGTGGTTAGTCAGAAAGTGAAGCAAAAACATTGATGGAAATTGAAGGGCTTAGCCCAGCCTGAGTCTTTGGGCTTCACGCCTTAGCAGGAGAAGGATGTAGCAGTTTGCACAGTGATTCAGAAGCTGGGTGATTGCACTGGTACTGAATGTTCACACCACAAACTCTGCCCAGTGAGCAAAGTCTAATCCCATCCATTGCCCAATGTAAAACTAGCCTACAAAGGAGAAGTGTCTTGTGTAATTGCGAAGTCGTTGCCATGTTTCTCTGGCTCTGCCTCCTTTTCTGGTGGTGTATGCCTGGAAGGCACCCTGGTTCTGCCCGTGTAAATATGGGAACCATCTGCTTGTAGATCTCGGAAAATGGCTGCCGTTCCTCATCCTTTCATTATAGTGAGTCGTCTTGGGCACTCTTATGTGTTTGCAGGCATGTGCCCTCTGCTGCCCCCTGCTTATCACTGGTAGTACATCATCAGAATAGGAGGCAGAGTAGGTTCTTTTTTGTTTTTTGTTTGTCTTGCATATTTAGGCTATGTGTTTTGGCTTTGAATGTGCGGAAATGTGCATATTATCAGAATTATTTTAAAGTACCTGTCAGTTTTCCGAGATTCAAGGTGTAGGTTTTAAAGTATTCAAACAAAAACAATTGTAAAAGTAAAACATTAATGTACTTGATAAGTTTTACAGATTTCAATTCAAATGAATAGTATTGCTAAAATTGCCATTATAGAAATTATTTAAAATGTATAAATTTAGCGTTCAAACACATGGGGCGGGAAGTATTTTGGGGTAAATGAAGCCTGTTTTGGGGCCTGTGTGTGAGTATACTGCAGCGAGATTGAGGGAGGAGAGGAGGGAGCGATGCAGGGCCGCCTAGGACGGGGGTGGCTAACCCCCACCCTGGCGGGTGCTGGGGACAAAGGGACTATGGACCTGGCTGGGCAGATGGCTCACGGGCCGCTCCAGCTAGGCACACTTGCTGCCTCTTTGGACGCTCTGCCCAGTCAGCCCTGTCCTCTCTGGCCATGAACTGAAATTTCTGTTATCGTCACAGGCAGTTTGGTCTAACTTACTGTGTAATACGTGCACATTGTAACATTGGTGCTGTATCCAAGGTGAATTTTATAGTGCACCATTTTTAGTTCTCTTAGCCCTCTATAAAGATAGATATTTTTGCAGAAGTAAAATTCAGGTTTTTCCTTTTTTTCTTTTTCCTTCTCCCTGAATTTGAACTACCAGGCATTTTCTAATGTTAGTCTTACTTGCTAGAATAACCTAAAACTCCTTTGTTAGCCTTTTAAGATTAAGGATTAGGGTTACTGCCATGTACTGTGTTTGAATATTGAGCAATGACACAACTCACAGAACCTTGGAAACATACCTTAGTGAAGAAATGAAGTCAACTCCTAAACAGAAATATGAATTAGTTTTATTGGCAGTAAAATACACTTACCTGTTTCATTTAACTGAAGCCAATGTAATTAAATACATTCTTTAGATCCTGCGTAACCTATTGTACAGCTAATAAAATTGTGAATTTTCTGTAAAATTAATTATTAAAGCCAACCATATAACAATTCATTGGCACTTATGGCTTTTGGTGGTCTTGGGGTTTCAGATTGTAGAATTGGTTTGACCTACAAATTACATATTCATAACAAGTCTCCTGCAAACTGCAAAAGTTCAGCTTTTCTCATTTTAATATATATGTAGTCACTAAAATTTGTATCATTCAGATCTTTGGCTTTAATATCCATTCAGTTTAACGTTCCTCCTTAATATTCCTTAAAGTTTCCTCTCTGACGTATGCAGATTTGTATATTTAATATTATAATAGCAAATTCCTTAAAGGTCCATAGGCTGTTTCATATGGCTTAAAAGCAGTTTGAACAAAAAAAGGCAGATCACCGCGTTTTGTTCCCCTCAAAGCGTGTAAAAGCAGGGCAGCTCTCCCCGGGCAGCCCTTTGTGCTGCGTGACAGATTGGTCTTACTTTGTCTGGCCTCACTTCTGCCTTTTCTCTAATTGTCATTTGGATGTGTCCTCCATTCCGAAAGGTCATTTTGCTGTCAGATTATTCTTCCTGTTGTGCCAGTTTTTGGCTAAGAAGTTTATTGAAGCCTGTAGCTGGCTGGGTGTCGTTTTGTTAATCTTTACTTACTTGAGCATTTTTATACATATATACACACACATATATGCACAACCACATGCAATATTGTGTTCATATATATGCAGTGCGGTCCCATTCTGATGTAAATTCCCCATCCCCCCAATCTGGTTGAAATAAGGTTTTCTTTACTGTAATTTAAACCGTCTGATGTAAAAAAAAATGCTCCTGAAAATGCTTTTTGTACACATGGATGAATTTCCTCCACTCTGTTATGGTTGGTTTACGGGTGTAATTTTATTTGTAATGACTTACTGTTTGGTTCATGGTTGGGGCTGCAAAACATCCCCAAAAGAATCTTATTACGGACGTCCTGTGTGTCCTGTTTTCTACCAGCAATCCTCAACTTTTGGATTTCAATACCTTTTGAGGTATGTTCTGACAGTCCCAGTTCACAACTATAGTTGGGTTGTATTGTGTCTGTGTTTTGCTGATTTTGTTTGGTTTAAACCCTAACAGGAAACCCCCAATTTCACCAAAATCTATAATAAGAAATGTGAGGACCTTACCTACCTGTATCCTTGGTGTTATTTTCCCATAAATATTATCTTGTGATTGACGCTTGATCGTCAGCATTCTTGCATGTTCATGCAGGTAGGCTCATGCTTCTTCTGCACTGCCTGGCCAGCTTTCTGTTCTAGCTTACGCTACCTCTCTGACGCAGCAAAATACACCACGAGGTTCAGCAGTGCTGCCATCCCTGAGACAAGAATCGCAGACACTTTTTAATGGCACTAATGGAAGCTCGTTTGGTTTTCCTCCTCAAACTTTGGGGTCATTTAAAATAGTGCTTCCCCATTGTGTCTATATTTGGCATGAGAGTGAAAGAAAATCAGAGCGCATAGCAGGTAGGATGCAGTTTATATGCAGCCGCGGAGCTGTGGGGCGGCCAGAGTTTTGACATTAAGACCTGCAGAAATCCATTATTTTAATGCTGCCATTTTAGCTGGGCCTCCGTGCAATGTGGTGCTTCTGGCTTTTCGTGTTTGATGTCTTCTTATACCCCGTAATGCACACAGGATCGTTCTTCCAATTAAATTTCCACCAAAATGTTGCTATGTATTTTACTAGAGTGCAGCTGAATGGTTTCGGGGATTTTTCAAATTAAAATATTGTAAGATTGTTGCAAGAAATTCTGGATTAAATCATATTAAAAAACCCATAGCATAGTTTTGCAAAATGGTATGTTATAAACTGGACAGTGAATATTCGTATTATGAGGCTTAATTTTTTTTATCTGTTTGGCCCGAGGGTTTAGTCCATTTATGAGATCTGACATGACCGTAAAAGAGGTTGTTTTTGCTGCTATTTCATGGTATAGAATTAGCATCTAAATTTGGAAGTGCTAACGAGTTCATTCTAAGAAATATTATGATATAATATTATATGCCATGATTATAATATTAAGTGTTATGTTTGTGTTTTTTATCATTTTGCCTAAGTTAAAAGTACTTCTCTCTCTCTCTCTTATTAATTAATCTGGCAATTAATTGAAAGATTAAGCCTGTCTGGAACCTGTTCCTTGCATCCGAAGCTGAATATGGTCCAGTGGCACTGTGTTTCTCTTCTGGGGCCTGTAGCATGTAACGAAAGAGATCCACTTGGCAGGGAGTGTATCCCGCCTCCCTGGTAAATTCAGGGGGAAATGATACTGGAGCTAGGCACCATCGTCCAATACAATATTGGAATCTACTTAGGTAAAATATTGGTAAAAAAAAGGATTCAGATACAAAATATTCAAAATGATCCGCTTAGCTTTTCAGCTTGGGTCAATATTTTTTATTCAATTTATCCTGGCAAGAAAACCCATGTGGGTATATTTTGAAATGTAGTATTGAGCAACAAAAAGCTGAAATTATTGATTAACGTTGCAACTACAACACAGATCGTTCCCTCCGTACTGCAGCTTGTTTGGCTGGGCGGGGGGGTGGGGGGGGTGGGTTGACAAGGAGCTGTTTCACGCCAGCTTTTGGCCTCCGATGGCCCGCTTTGCTTCTTGCAGAATCCCCTGGAAAATGTCAGCAAATGCACCGTCTTGTAATTACTGCAGCCATTGGCTTTCACTCGGATTGCTTCACTTGTTTAAAAAAATAAATAAATAAAAGAGAGACTATATATTTAGGCACTGAGGCCGCTGCAGTTCTGAGCGTGAGTCATCTGCGTGCGACCCCCCTCGGGGCCTCTGCTGTGACGCTGCCAGTGCCCGGTTGTCAAGAGGATGTCTTTGAGGACACGTCATTGGGAGCAGGAAGGAGGGGGAGTGTGTGTGTGTGTGTGTGTGTGTGTGTGTGCGTGCGTGTGCGCGTGTGTGTGTGAGCGTAGACAGGTACGAGGGTCAAGCCTGAATCCCTGTCACATTTCTTGCTGCATCTCTGCTTGCATGTAGTGATAGTTGTGTGTGTGTGTGTGTGTGTGTGTATATATAATACACATTTTTCCCTGTCACATTGCAGTTACATGACAAGCTGCTGGCGTGCCACGTTTTGACCGGCCGAGCCTCTCCGCTCAGTGCAGAGTTTTGTTTTAGTGGTCATGCTGCCCCCACGTCTCGCTGGCTTCCTGGCCTGCAGCGCCGCCCCCTCTGATACTCCGATATGCTTCCTGCAAATTCCATTTCTTTACTTTCACCCCTAGTGACACGCCACTGTACACAGCTTGCGGGAGGTAGCAGGAATAACAAAAGAAAGATGTTGGTGTCGATTTTTTGAGATTCGCAACTGGGGGGAAAAGCGATGTGCTGAATGCCTGTCAGAATTCTCTCAGGCTCCTATTATATACCTGCAGTTTTCTTTGAGGTCCTGAATTGAAGGGGAAAAGTAATTCAAGCTTCCATATATTTTCTTTTTAAATGACTTCTGTTGACTACTTGCCAGTAACTACTAGTTTTAATTGGTGTTGTCAAATGTTATTTTTTTGTTTGCTGTATGTTTTTTTATCAATAGTTTGTTTTCTTATATAAAAAGAATTAGTCCTCTGTTTACATGTATGGTAATATTTTCTTTAGAGTTGAATAGCGTACTAAAGAAAATATCTGCGTGTAGTACATTCACATATTAGTAGTGCATTTTATTTACATGCAAAGTTGTTTATCCATAATGTCTCTCTGCACAGATATTTTGACTGTGCAGTTTGCTAAATGGCCTTTACTCAAAATTCCAGACATAGCAGTGAGTGCTGAAGGAAAACATCTGAGGTGAGAGAGTGTAACTACATTAAACAGCACCACTTTCATGCTCGCTCTGCACTACGGCTGTGATGCTCTTTGGCCTGGGACAGGAATGCAGAGGCTATGAAAACTTTCTGATGCAGAAAGTGTGACACGGAAAGGATTGAATCCATGCAAAACTCAGATGAGAGATGCTGAGTGTCTCCAAACTAACATATTGTTTTAGTACAGGAGTTTAGGTTTTTGTAATTGTTTTGTGAATTGGCATACACAAAGAATAAGGCTTGGTCTTCCGCGACAAATTATGCTAAGGTGTCTCCTGGTTGCAGATAAGCAGGAGTTACAGTTGGAACCCTTACACCTCAATGTGTCAATGTTTACGAATGTGGGATGCAGGAGGTGGCCGAAAAAAGCTGCGGGTGATTTACTGGGACTCAATGCCTCTCTCTTGATCAATATGTTATATTGATGCCCTCGTGAGGAAGCAGAGTAACTTCTAACAGAAATAGACCCGGTGGAACTCAAAAGACAAATGACCTAGTAGATCGAGGCGAAGAAGTTTGACAGATGTGAAAAATATATTTGACTGTGGTCCTAGTTTCTATTTTATAAGTAATTTCTGTCGTTCAGTTTATTCCTGTAATGAAATATTACATCTCTATTTCCAACTTTATTATCTTTGAATGGTAATGATGTAACACCGTAGCCATATCCCAATAAAAAATAAAAAATATTTTTTGAGAGAATGCCTTTAGGTTATTTGGTAGTAATCAGCCGTTACGCTGTGCTGGTTGTTTTTCATATGAACACAACAGGAGCGTATAGCTTCACTGTAAGAGTGACGTTTTTGCAATATTAATTTCTTTTGGAGATAATGTTGTTATTGCGCCTGGTGGGTTTCAGCACGTAGGCGGCAATGCATTTGCTCGCTTTTAAACAAGGCAAGATCATTGCAGCAGAATGAGTGTCTGTATTACTGCGTTTGCCATTAATATCATTATTATTTACCCCATTCGGTCATGTTTTCTGGGCGCGTTCGGGGAATCCTCTTTACTGTGAAAGGCTCTTATTGGATTACTGCTATCATCTGAGGCCCTATTTTATTTATTTTTTTAACCCCCCCCCCTCCTAGTTCCTTTCATGTGTCACCAACCTGCTTCTCATTTCAATATTATGGCTGCCATGTGTTTTGCTGCACTGCAGACTGTATTTATACATTTTTAATGAAAGAAAGCCAGCAATGGTGAGGCTGGGTGGGTGGTTGAAATCATTGGACATTTATTGCACGGATGGGACTGGTGCTTCACTTTTGAGATGGCTTGTCAACTGTTATAACAGGAATGCAAGAAAACCTCAGTTTGCATTTGCTGAAGGGAAATTGACGCCGGAGCTTTAGTCTGCTTCATTCTGTTATTTTTTATTTTTCCCCCCAGGTTCTGAATGAAGAGCGGCTGCTGTGAATGCGACACGCCGAGGGAGCGACATTGAACAGATTGATGCGTATTTATTCACGTGCGCGACCCGTCGGCTGCTCGCGCGCCCCGTGATGCCAGCGGTGCCGGGGAGCGCCTGAGCCGCGCGGACGGTCACGCGGCGTCCTCGCGAGCGAGCGGGGGGCACTTGTGACGGGGAGAGCGCAGGGGGCGGGAGGCGAGACGAAGAGGAGGGCGCTTTCTCCCCCCCTCGCCGTGCCTCGGAGCGAGCGGCAGCCCCGAGCTGGCCGTGGATGGGCTGGAGGAGGGCTGAGCGCGCAGAGCGGATCGGCAGCCTCTGAGGGCGCAGCGCTGGATTAATGCCGCTTTGCGCCGGCCGCATCGCCTCGTTTCCAGGTGCACGGCGGCCCCTTCTTCCCCACTAATTCGGCGGGCGGCAGCACGGGCGGGATGGGAGCCCTCGTTTGCTACGCGCTTATTCTCGCCCTCGTCTGTCAGAGCCGCTGCCTGGCTGTCAGAAATCCACTTTCCCGGATTAAAAGGTAGGACGCCGCACGTCGCTTTTAAATGCTAATGAAGTGGCGCGCGGATGGCAGCTTTTGTTAGTCTGAAACGCGCACGGCAGCTTTTGGGGGTTTTTTGCCCTTTTGGAGCTGCTCCTGTTTTGTCAGGGTTTGGTTTAAGAGCTACTTTCTGAGTAAAGTTTCTATCAGGTTGAAACTAATGGATCTAATTGAATGAAAGCTGCAATTAAATTTAAATTGAACTATTGAATCTATTCTTTGTAATATTTAATAATTAAAATGCCTTGTTTTTTTAACCTCTCTCTTTTACGTTATTCAAAGATGTATAATCAGTTCAAACTGTGTCTATTATTTAAATGAATTATTGTCATTTCCTACAATTTATTACACATTTTATTCCATATGTGTATGTATGTGTGTGTGTGTGTATGTATATATGTATGTATGGAATATATATATATATATATATATATATATATATATATATACATACACACACACAATAATGTGAATAATACTTGATTGTTGATTTTGAAATTAGATATGTAATTTTTAGAGCCGAGACTTTTTTTCCATTCAGATTTTAAGACTGTTTAACATAAATGTCATTTTAGTTTTAATAATAATGGATGAACATTGTTCTATAAATATTTTTTTAATCAATTAATTTTACATATTTAAATAAAGTAAGCGAGATGCACCGCAGGCTTGTGGTCGTGCGCAGGCTGATATTTGCGGCTTCGTGCCCTGCTTCTCCTTACGCTGTGCAGGTATCAGGAAAATGCGAGGGCTGATGTTAATGACTGCCCCAGGACCTGGCAGCCCGTCATACAGCCCAACACCTACAATTACTCAATGGATATCCGCATGCCCGGTGTCATTCCAGCTGTGGTGAGTCGCTCAGAAGCGTAGCTGGGC
>JAODKM010000108.1:793003-804418 GCA_026780845.1 Petrocephalus sullivani | reverse complement strand
GTGCACTAGGGGTGCCAGAGGGCCTCCCCCCCCCCCCCCCCCCCCCCCCATCCCTTCCAGACTCAGGAAGCAATCTGCATTATTCATTTTTCCCATTAGATATTCTGGGAACGAGCACGCAGCCCTGTAGGTGCTGGTCACTTTGATATGGAAATGCCATTGACTCCGTGTCAACGGCACCTCTTTCCAGATTCAGAGATGTGGCGAAAACCTGCGCTACCTGTTTTCCTGGTTGGACAAATTGGTGCGCTTTTGGCTTGTGTGCCAGTCCGGCTCCTTTGCTGTTGTGGGTCATAGGGAATTTCACCCCTGAGGTCCGGATCGAATGTGCCTGACCTGGCTTATGGGGAACTGCGGGCTCTGCGCGCTGTCACTCTGACTTAACTGCTAATTGCTTCATTGAAGTCATTATTTGGATAGTGAATTGGGTTTTAATTAAAATGTATTCTCTGAAACCTGCATCACTGTGGCTCTGTGGGACCTAGGTCACACCCTCTTGGAAAGGATGTCGAATGCGTGCGTGTGTTATTTGTGAGATGATGTCGAATATTTATCTGGCTTCCCGCTCATTATCATCATGTATCAGTGAGCAGACCTGGGTTGAATAAGCTTTCTGTACCCCCTCCCCTGATCTCTCTAGTGGACTTTGTGCCTCATGCCAACATGGACACCGCACACCACATGCTCCTGTACGGCTGCAGCACCCCCTCATCGGCTGATTCCTACTGGTGGGTCAACGATTTGAGCACCTATCTTCCGCCCTGCGATGCATCGTCGTCATCGAGTGAATATATGCTAATTCATTTATATGCAGGAGCTCCATTCCATTCTGTATGTTTTAACCCACCCACTATCTTCAGACACCTTTCTTTAAATGATGGATCTCTTTTTATCTGTGCTTTTTTCCTCAAGGCTTTTGATGTTGTTGTTGTTGTTGTTTTTTTTAATCAAATGTACAACCTTATTTCTGGACATAATGTGAATTACGTTCTACGAAGATGCAGGATTTCAGACTTCTGCTTTAAGCATATTCTGAAACAAATATTAAAAAAATTAACTGAATGAAAAATCAATTTCAGTTGAGTCTTTCTTTGAAGTCAGATTTAGCAGTTTAATTGGTGTTTTTTTTTTTCCGTGTCGAGGATCACCGTGGCCGTCATTTCTGTGTTATTAAGCTAGCTAATTCACTGGATGACTGTTTTCTGTCAAGCCAGAAAAAGCTTCTACCATACGTTCAGTAATAAACTTGCCTGTTACTATAGCAACTACTGCCACCTAGACAACGGGGATTCACAAAGCTGACCCCTGGGATCTTTTTTTCCCCTCCACATTCTTCTCCTCGGGCTTTGTCATGAAATAGACAAAGACGGTTTGACTAGCCGCATTGTTTGAGCCCTGGGCGTGCTTCATGCTTTAAGAGCCTGTTACCACTTCAGTCCTGCTCCATTTTAGTGTAAAGATCAGGTATCACAGAGGCCCCAGACAATTAATATTTATAAAATAGTTCTAGTGTTAGCACTTTAGCTAATTGTGCTTCACAAAAAAATTGCACACACTGCACATATGCACAGTCTTATTTGTAATCTGGGAAATCCTTAGGATTCCATATCATTTAAATAGCTACTGTCTGGCACGTCTGTTATTAAACCATTTCTCTGCAGTTTGCCGTTTGGCTTTCCTTTACCCGTTGATTTTAGTTTTAAGGACACTGCAGCCATTCTGCACGCTGTCATGTTAACAGTACCGGGCTAAATTCCCTGTGTATCTGACCTAACATACAAATCTGTGTGAAAACTACTCAGGATTTTTAAACTTTAATTTTAATTTTAAGTGTAAAAGCCCTGAAATAATAGGAACTCTTGAGGATTAATTGGGAGGGTGTGTGAAAGTAGGCCAGGTCACGTGGTTATCGCATAGGAGGGTCCTAAAGATAACGAGAATGGATGTCAAAAATAACGCCTAAATTTTGTGTTGTGGTTTCTGCTAGTTGTTTACTCGGACTCACAGTTTATTTTGTTTTAATGTATTCTCAAGTGCCGAGTGTTACTGGATACATGGGGTACAAATTGAAAGCACTGATTATTAATCCTCGACACGGAGGTGTCAGGAAGCCCCTGTTCAATTTGGCGAGGCTGCATGTTGTGTTGAGGAACAAGTCCCTGCATGGAGGATGAATGGTGTTAGAATCAGCTGAGAGCCGTGGAAGATGGTAAATCATTTTTGGGGCCCACGCCGCTTTTTGGCTGCCCTGAATGATTTAGGTTTGCAGGAAGGCGCTTTCTGCTGACCAGGCTGTTTATTATTATGCATCGGTTATTGTAACAAGGCCTGGTGCATTTTGTTATCTTGATGTGATTGTTAGTGTCTCTCTTGTATGGAAATGAGTGCAAGTACCCAACATTTTCCCCTTTTGTCTGCCCTATCAGGGATTGTGGGACAGAGCAGGGGCCTTGCGTGCATGACCCCAAGATCATCTACGCCTGGGCAAGGAATGCTCCGCCCACCAAGTTGCCCAAAGGTAGCTTTTCTGTCAGGGTCGGGCCTTTGGAGAACTGGGGGTGGGGGGGGGTGTCGTTCGTGTTTCTTTGCTTATGAATTGTGCTGCTGTGTCCTGGTGCTTGTAGGCCCCCTTCGGCGTTTTAATTAAGTCCTCCCCGATCTCATTTCCGTAGACGTCGGCTTTAAAGTCGGAGGAGACACGACAATTACTCACTTCGTACTGCAGATCCACTATGGGGATGTCAGTGCTTTCAGAGGTAAGCTTTTAACACAAAAAAACCATTAATGAGTTTGAAATTGCTGCCACTGTCCAGCTGTAATGATTTGTGTGGAATGTACGTCACTAAGAAATTAAAGGTATGGCTTCATTATTTCTGGAAAGTTGCAGGTTTGTGACCTTTTTTGGGGGGGCCCTTTTGTTTGTAATAAAGGAGGTTATATGATTAATTTGGATTTGAGTGTTTGCCAGTATATGCAGGCAGCGCCCCAGTACATCCAGCAGTAGGCGCTCTAAACCCTCCTCGCTCAGGGGTCGGACACCCCCCACGGGGCTGCTGAGCGTGCCATTGGTGGAGCCGCCCCCCCCGGCGTTAGTCCAAGACAAAGTGAAATTGAGCAGTAAAGCATACTTAGGGCTTCATATGCACTTCGACCCGGCACTGGGTGCAGGAACCCTAAGATATACCTGCTGCGTCTGGTGCTCAGCTCCAGGTAATTAAGTGGAATCAGACTGATTTATGAGACTGCTGGAGTGCAGGTGTGTGGGATGCTTTATGATCAGGGAACAGCGTGAGAAACGTGATATATGATGGAAATAACCAACGTTTCGGGCAGCATGGCAGCTCAGGGGGTATCGCTGCTCCCTCACGCCTGCAGCGCTGGCGCGCTGAGTTCTGCCATCACTCTGCTCCGTGTGTGTGTGTGGAGTTTGCGTGTTCTTCACGAGTCGATCTGCTAACTGGTGTCATGTGTGACACATGGGTGTGTGTTTGTGCCCTGCGATGGACTGCCATCCCAGCCTTGTGCCTTTTGCCGCCTGTAATAGTCCCTCATGACCCTGTCCATGATGTATTTAAAAGATTTATGGATATTAAGTTTATTAGAGTATATCTAAAATGTTAACAGCACTAAGCAGAAATTATCCAAATGTGTAGCAGGGCGCAGCAGTAAAAAATTAATGGAAAAACCTGCTTTATTTAAATTCTTAAATCATACTTGATACCATGTACAGCACTGCACTCAATTAACTGGCCAATCTTTGGCGTCACGTTTATAAATTATGGGTAATGGCCCTTCCAGTAAATGCACTTACTGTTGGAAAGACCCACGGGGGGGGATATTTTTGTGCGCTTGGTTGGTTATTTCAAAGAATTTTTGCATCTGCAATATTTAGATATATACATCAGGGTTATCACATCTACCCGCATTCACTCCGAAAAATGTTGTACTGTCCTTGGAAGTCTAAATAACAAAGTAGCCTTTTATTGATTTTCTTTATCTTTGACATCTTAAGTCTTTTGAAAAGGTTAGATTCTTGTTCGTAAATGAAAACATCACCTAATTTTGAGTAACTCTGCAACAATCCTTTTAGATGGCCATAGAGACTGCTCGGGTGTGACCTTGAGAATGACTTCCAAACCGTGAGTATCTGGCAGATGTTCTATTCCTTTCATGTTTGTCTTATTAAATGTAAAATATTCAAAGAAAATGTGCTTCAAAAGGTTCTGGAACATTGTATGTTTTATGTAAACGGCTAATTGGGTTAAGCAAACACAATTCCCATGTGGCCTTGAATGATATTAAGACCTTTATGCCCAGTAGCAACATTTGTTTTACCTTCAGAGAGGAACCTATGCCTTCCTGGTAATGACTGCGATGTCATTTTGAATATTTGGTCAGTGCTAGGGTGGTGTTTTGTTATGCTGGTTGGACTTATGACTAAGGCACTGGAGATTGAAATATGGCATGGACACTGGTACACCAGTGAGTGAGATACCATGACTTGTTATAATTTGTTATAAGTGGAGTATAGGATGTTGGTTAAAGTGAATAGAGAATATAATATGTATTCTAGCTGTCTTGTGGAAACCTTGCAGCCCACTACTTGCATTATTTAGGACATTTCTGGAAAAGACTCAGTGTATTTTGGGCAGGGTTAAAATCATCTACAAAGATTAAGGTAAACTTAGTCACCTTTTTAATGAGTATAAGTATAGATCACAAAATATGATGAATCCATGATGCCTTAGAAGTATGGAGTGCTTTTCATGAGGAATGTAATGATGCCATTTTTACAACCCTGTTTACAAAAAAATTCCAGTTGCTGGAGTTTTAAACGCCTGATATAGGATTTCATCTGCTCATCAGTTTGGGATCTCCTTTATTTTTCGTTTCATGATGCGACAAATGTTTTCAATGAGTGATAGGTCTGGACTGCAGGCAGGTCAATCTGGCACCGGGACCCACGCTGTTGTAATATGCTCAGAATGCCGTTTAACATTGTCTTACTGAGATATACAAGGCCTTCTCCGCAAAAGACGTCTGGATGGCAGTATATGTTGCTCCAAATCCTGTATATATCATTCAGCACTAGTGGTGACTTCCCAGATGTGCAAGCTACCCAGTCCATAGGCACTAATGCATCCCCACACCATCTTGGGTGCTGGCTTTGAACTGTCCACTGATAAGCTGGGTGCTCCCTCTCCATTTTAGCCTGGAAGACATGGCATTCAACAAGAATTTATAAATTTTAATTTGTCAGACCACAGGACAGTTTTCCTTTTTGCCTCAGTCCACCTTAAATGAGCTTGGGCCCAGAGTAGTTGGCAGCTTGGTTCCTTATTTGCATGGCAGAGTTTCATCTTGCATTTGTGGATGCAGCAACAAACTGTGTTCACAAACAATGGTATCTGTCTTTAATGCAGTGCTGCCCGAGGACCCAAGAATAAACACCTATGCGGTATTGGTTTTTGGTCGTGTTCCTTGTGCACAGAGATTTTAATGCACTGTAGATGATGAAATTCCCAAATTCTTTGCAATATTATGTGGAGGAACATTAACCTTAAATTGTTGCCCACGCAGTCTTTCATATTGTAGTGAACCTCTCCGCATCTTTACTGCACAGCAATTCTGCCTCTCTGTAAGGCTTTTTGTGCAAAATCATCTTGCTGACTTGTTGCCAATTAACCTGGGCCCGGTTTCCCGAAAAAGCACACTGTTAGCGCGCTAAGAAGACTCTTAAGAGTGGTCCGGACCAACCTTATGAACGAGTCTTCTTAGCACACTGTTAGCGCGCTAAGAAGACTCTTAAGAGTGGTCCGGACCAACCTTACGAACGTGTGACTTACCTAAGATATACTTCATGTACGAACGGTTCGGGAATCGTTCCATCACGTTAAGAGAGAGGTTAAGGTACAACTTAAGAACTACTTAGCGATAAGAAGGTTTTGGGAAACCAGGCCCTGATTATTTGTGAGATATTCAATCAGGTGTTTTTTGTTTGAGCAATACACAACTTTTCCAGTCTTTTGTTACCCCTGTCCCAACTTTTTTTAAACATGCTGCTGCCATCAAATTCAAATTGAGCACGTTTGTCATAAAACAAATAAATATCTTGCTTTCATCATTTGATATATTGTCCTTGTTCAATTTTTAATTAAATATGGGTATATAAGATTTGCACATCCATTGCCTTCTGTTTTACACAGCGTCCCAACCTTTCTGCAAACGGGCTTGTAATAGCCTTATTGTGACAGCAATATGGTGGCAATGATGGACAAAAGAGAGGTTTGCCATGGTAAACAGAATCAAAGGCATGGGACAGAATCTACTTCAGAATAATGATAACTTGGGTATGGCTGCAAGACCTTGATATACTAATGACCGTCATTGCAGACATGTTGAGAAGTAGATATGTTGAAAGCTATACTCCCAAGCTGAAATTTCGACCAATACTCCCTAGAGCAATATCACTCATTTCCTCTTATAGTTTGCAAGCGTATAGCTGCTCCGTGAAAATAAATGGCTATTACGTATTGGGAAGGAGAGTGAATGCATTTTGATGCAATGAACAGCTACTCATCTGCACCATAACCTTTAGCATTTCTGTGGGGAGTAGCGAAAGAAAAAAAAACATAATAAAAAAAGCATCAGTCATTGCTTTTATGTCTATAAACATGTGATTTTATAGCATTTGCCTCGTGCTTCGCTCTAACTTTCCAGCATCGCAGGTTAACGACCAGTTGCTCTGTTTTTGTGATGGATGACCGGAGTCTTTAACGTTTCCCTATCTCTGTTTATCGAGAGGGACCGCCGCTGTGTCGCTTATCTCGCTCTTATATTTAATTGGTTTTTAAATTCTGACTAGCAGCCTTCTCGTCCAGGCTTTAATCATGTACCACCTGCAATAGCAGACAAGCACAAAATGCACAAGCAATTTCGTTCCATATTTCGCCCCATTTCAGTGTTTAGACAAAGGTGCGAAATCTGTGCACAGCACAGTACCAGTACAGTGACTCATTGCTGTTATTCAGATTTAAACATTAAGCAAATATGGGCCCTTAGGAAATTACTTATTTTGGACCCATTTTTCACTTATAGGGAGCTTTATCGCTCTTTGATTAACTTGCCTCTTTGTGGAATCTCCTTGGTTTTCTTCAGTAATAGAGCTGCTGAATATCACTGTGCTATGCCCAGTTGGTGGGTGGGGGGTCATTCTAGTTATAATTGTGATGAGACAAAATGGGAAATTCTATGAAGCTGAACTGACATTTACTTATTTAGCATATGCTTTTCTGTAAAGTGACATATGAGAATAACAAGCATGTAGCTGTCAAGGAGCCAAGTAGGCATGAGTGCTGCTCTGCCGAACTTCTAATGACTGACCAAGTGCAGTTTAGCACCGGGTAAATTACAATCCATTGCAAAATATTGCAAAACATTACAAGAACCGAGCAGGAAAAATGTTCACATGAAAACGCCAGGAGCCTCGGTTCCTACTAGACAAACACAGAATACTGAGAGTCACAAACACTTGTTGCGGAAAGCTCACATTCGGCTTTCGGTTGACTTCTCGTATCTTTAAATCGGGAACAAATGCATTTCTCAGGAAAAAGCAGTCGTCAAGGTTCCAAGGTCAGCGTGATGAAAGAAACCAGCAGTGTGAAAGGGAACTGGAAAGGCATTCATCGCCACACTGAAATGGGGGGCTCCTCTTTGTGCACATGGTCGATCTCTGGGTCAATATGCAATAATGACTTCAAGGATTTATTTTTGTTACTGATTAGTACAACTTTTGAATGGAAAGCGATGTGATGCAAAAGCGATAAAATAAATCCTTGGGCAAGAGGCAGACATTTCCCTTCTCTAATAACTCATCTGCATGATCAGAAAAACACACAGCTTCCTCTAAGTAGTTGGGGATGGCGATTAATCCGTCCGCCATGTTGCTATCGATGGGCCTGCAGTTATTGACGTGCATTTTTCCCTAATGACATAGCTGATTCAGCAGTTCAGTAGCTCACCGGTGCACAGCACTGCACAGCACTGCACAGCACTGCACAGCACATAAATAAGTAAACAGCAGATTAAATCCCTCCTTCTTTATGGAGGATGGACACACTGGGGGAAGCAGGCCTTGTTGTTGTTGTTGTTGGGGATGTCGTGATCGTGTCCCTGTTTGTTCTGTTGATTCGAACAAGCTACTGGGCCTTGGAGCTGCCATTGTGCCCGTGTCACTTTTCCGTCACACTTTCACAGATGACTGCCTTTCCTCTCCGTCTGTAGGCAGCCCTTCATTGCCGGCATATACCTCATGATGTCTATGAACACCGAGATCCTGCCAGGGAAGAAAGGTGAGCGGGTCCCGAGATGCACGAGGGAGAATGGAAAGTGCCTGACGTGACGGTGATGCACACGGGCCTGGCCTGGATTTGGAGTTCGGGCTCGAGGGCTGAATTTCATTACACCTTCATTTGTGTCTCTGCAATGGCCTTCCAGCTGCATCATGTCGTGCTGTGACGTCAATGCCAGTGACAAGCCCGTATCACTGCTGTTTTGTTTTCACTTATTTCATGTATTTATGCGTTATTTAGTGCATTCTACTAATCCACATGTTTTCTATGGTGACACTCCTTTCGTTTTAATATATAACAGGCATATCAGTTCATCCTGTTCGGCATTAAGTGAGTAATTACACATAAGCAGACATTTCTGCACAGATAGAGGTAGGGGATAAAAATGAAAATGTCCCAGCAATTACGGTTATTAAATTAAGTTACAGTGAAGTAATATTGCTGGTCCGGTCTCAGGTGTCTGTTTTCCTCAGGGATTTAGCTAAACCCTTTAAATGGGCATAGTTATGATGCAGCTGTGGAATCTAATTTCTCGTTTAGGCATTATCACAATAAGGGGGCGGCAAAGGTTCTTGTTCAGGCTCGACTTCCGGGGGTCAGCTTACTACTCCTCTTGCTGATTCCATGTTCAGATTTGTTTCGCTGCATTCGTCTGTGAAACTGCTTCTTCTGATGATCCGATATTGATTTGAGAACTTCCAGTGCTGCTCCCTGCCTGGCGACGTTTACTCCCTTCTCTTTGTCCGCAGTGACGAATGCTGACATCGCCTGCCCGTACCGATCATATCCCATGTACCCGTTTGCCTTCAGGACGCATACGCATCGATTAGGTGAGAGTGGCCGAGTAATTCCCTCCCCAGTAGGTGTTGCCTTTTGGTTCGAAGGCAGCGATATCCTGAGCGTGACAGCCCAGTCTTACAGTCTTACACTATCTGATTGTCTGTCACAGGCAAAGTCGTCAGCGGTTACCGAGTCCGTGACGGCAAGTGGACTTTGATTGGCCGACAGTCTCCGCAGCTGCCACAGGTAATGGGCTACTTTCTGAGAAATCCTTCTTTTGTGGAAATTCCGCTGAAAATTGAAACATGCAATCCTGTTGACTTTTGGCATTCTTTAAGTTAACTTTCTGGGAGAGATCATGCAAGTTCTGGGGGAGATCCTCGAGGCTTGAGAATCCCGATGTATTATTTAAAAGCAAACAAGCTTTTTTTTAGTCTTTGTTCAGACAGCTAGAGTTGTGAGCGGTGAGGAGGAATGTGAGCACTGTCCGTGGAGTCGCAACGCTTACATTGCTCACTGCGACTGTTAAAAAGAAAAAAAGAAAAAGAATACCCAAGACTACATGCTGTCCATCCAGTGCCCCAGGAACATTTTCTTGGGGGGGGGGGGGGGGTTAAGTTCTTTGGTGAAGGGTCCAGTGGAGATGGGACTACTCTACTGAGCATAGGATTCAAACCATCCAATCACAGGCACAGAGGCCAAACCTGCCGAGCCCTACAGCGCCCCCTGTGGTGTAGGGAGTGAATCAGTCCAAACTGAGTCTGTCCAAAACTGGGGAAGCATGATAGGATGGGTGTCATGGGACATCAGAAGGATTTGTTCAAAACTGAAACGTGTGCGACTGTCAGGCATGGCATCATCAAAGGCAAAGGGGTAAAAAAAGGTGAAATTATTGAGGGCAGGGGGCTCCCATGTGTGTGACGGAGAGTGTGGTGAGTCCGGGAGGGAGGAGGCCAAAGTCCTGCCCCACCCCCCCTCTGGTAATGCCTTAAGCACATAAGACCATTAGACAGATTATCGACACTAACGGGACCTTTGTCGCCATGCCACTCACACTGTCATTCGAGCACAGGATTAATGATCCAGGGGTCATGTGATGCAGGAACATGCCAGGGAATCCAGCGGCTCAGGGTGGCTTAGCGGTTATCGCCGTGTTCACTGTCATCTTCACCTGTTAATGCTTCTTTAGAGTGTCGTGTTGGGGACAGTTTTTGGATCCCTTACTAACTTTGTCTCCCTCTTTCTGTCACACTGACACGTGTGCTATACACTTTGGGTCGTCATTTCTTGAACTGTCAGCTAAGACAAATATCGGCTAGCATGAAGAAACCAGACTAACCAAATATGATTCTGTCTGCTGTTGGAGGATGGATGGATGTTTAATTGTTAAACTTTTCTTTGCGCGTGTTCTTGATTCTCAGATTCTGTATGGGGACGTACCATATCCTCTTTTTCCTCTGCAGCGCTTGCTGCACTGTAGTGAAATCCCCTTTCGCAGCCGTGGTCATAACCCAGCGTTCTGCTATAATTTGTAAGCCCTATATTTTGCCCCCCCCAGGCCCCTATAGTCCTATGTGGTCAGCCCTTTGGGGTGTGTCAGCAGGGATTCATGGTGACATAAGGCTGAGGTTTCAGGGCATTTGGGGTACCACATCAGGTACCAAACCTTTGGAACAGTACTTTTGGTACTTTCCCTTGTCCGTTGACTTTCGGTCAAGGACCAGTACCAAAAGTTCCAGTACCAAACCAGCTGGAGTACTCTTTTGGTATTTCGATATTTTGGGGCGGGACACTTTCTTTGTTCATCTTGGTTATGCAAATAGCCTGCCTTTAAACACAAAAACGCAATCTTGAAAAACGTTGCGGATAAACAAAGGAAAGAAATAAAAGGATTAATGTATTTATGGAATAATGAAGAGACCCAAGCTTTGCCACCTGGATGGAAGATCAGATACAACAAGATCAAGATGGCATGACAAGAAATATTAAGTATTTTGCAGAATATACAGCCCTGGAAATTTTAATAAATACTGGGGTATTTATAAAGCAAAAAAATGAGCTAAACATAAATTTCTCACAAGCCTATCTTTGAGTGAGATTAACGGTAAGGATGAAAATGATCATGATTGTCTTGGAGAATGCATGCAGGGGTAAACTTTAAGCAGATTTTAAAATGTATGTTAAATAATATGGAAAAGGAATAACATTATGTAACAAATTTTTATTTTTATTTTGTTCCTGGGTACAAAGTGTGTTTTCCTAACCCGTTATGGCTAAAACAAAC
>JAODKM010000108.1:782257-792903 GCA_026780845.1 Petrocephalus sullivani | reverse complement strand
GATAGGCTTTAGACATAAGCAGCTGAAATATAACACTTGGAAGCCAGGAACAAAAATTGTGTTACATTGTGTAATCATTAAAATTGCAAAACTTGCAAAGTTTGTTTTTCCTATGACAGTAAACATGTAAACATGTAAACTCCCTGCATGATAATGTCCGTACAGAATTGAAAGTAAGAAAAAGCCTTCTTAATCTAACACAGCAATCTCACCACTCAGCCTGCTGATCATACGAAGAGAAATCTCTGTCCTGGAGCAGTCAGAGCGCGTGCAATGGGCCCTTGCTCATTGGTGCTCGGGAGGCGCTTGTACCGTCACGCTTTAAAGCTACTGTGAAATGCCTGGAGAGCCTGCGCCCTGCCAATAGCTATGCCGCTCTGCCTCTGTAGAGAGGATTCTTTGCTGCAGGGCAGGAAGAGTGTGGGGAATGTTAGCCCCTCTCACAGCAGTTTTTACGCCAGTGGAAAACCAACGCCTTGAAATGGTGTACTTTTGGTGCATTCTTGAAGTCCTAGAACCAAAAAGAGAGTGATCGGGAGTCACACTGGCGCATGGTGAATCGGAACCCCCTAATCTGAAGGTGGCGATGGCAGGGTTGCTGACACGCCCCGTCTGAGTAAAGCGCCTGCACTCACTCAGGTCCGTCCTCAATTAATTGAAGGTCCTTGAGAGCTTAAGCATAACTTTTCACACCCTGTGGCAAAATTATCTTTCATTCTGCATGTAACGACTAGTATTATGTTATTCATACCGATGAATTATCCCCCTCCTGATTTTTAACTTTTCAGAAGCAGGCCAGGTGTGTTGGAAGTCTTTTTTTTGGCTGCCAGGTGATTTATGCAATGTCCTGGAGATGCATTGCAGGGCCACGTGTCATTTTGGTGCTTGTGAAGTGCTCGTTCTACCCATGTTAAGTCAAAATTGACCTTGTTATCGGGGACTGAAGTTCATTACCGCAATGTTGTCTGCTATTAGGTTCCCTCAAGCTTTTGAAGTATGCTGTAGTACATAATTTACTGAATGGGGCTTTGTGTTTTTTTTTTCTCTTCTTTAATCCACTGGTGATCATTAAATGCATATTGATGCTCCATCCATCTTCCACCCGTTAATCCTGATCTCACGGGGAGCTGGAGCATGTCCCAAACAGTGCAGGGCAGGGGGACACCCAGGATGGGAGGCCAGTCCATCGCAGGGCTTATGCACAGTTATTGCATGTGTATGGGAGGAAACCCTCATAATGTGGAGAACATGCACTCCACGTATGCAGAGCTGGGGGTATGATTCACCTGTGCCTCGGCGGCTTAGGCCTCCGTGACTGATCGGAGGTTTGCAGATTCCAATTCTGAGCTCGGTGGAATAGTGGTATCACACTTAGACCACTGAGGAAGGCCCTTAACCTTGTGAAAAAAGCTCCAGGGGTTCTGGATAAATGGCTGACCTTGTGCTAAGACCCCAAGCTTCATTCTGACCTGTATATGTCTCAAAGGAGAGCAAGATGGCAAGCAGTCTAATGTCCCTCTGCTGCCCCTGTAATATTGCTGTTCCTGACTTTGATCTAGAGGCTCACCCTTGCACCAGGGTTTCCCAACCCAGACCTCGGTGACCCCCACATAGTCGCCATTTTTGCTCCCAGCCCGTCAGGAACACCAAACACCTGATATTGGCATGTTGGAAGCTGCGAGGGAGAAAATGCGGACTGTCTGGGGGTCCCCGAGGATTGGGACACTTCTCTCTATAAAAAGCTGTATGAGCCGCTGTGGATGGAGCTTTGATAGTCGTCTATTGTCCTTTGCCAAAAAAGTAGCAGCATGAGTTTGAACACTTTTGGGTTTGGGGCTGGTCTCAGAGTGATGCTTTGTTGGATTTCAGGCTTTCTACCCCGCGGCCAACGCTGTGGAGGTCCTGTATGGAGACACGCTGGCAGCCAGATGTGTGTTCACAGGGGAGGGGAAGACCTCTGTCACTACGATTGGGTGAGTTCTCTGTTGTTCTGATTATCCGTCCATGTAAAAATCTGTCCTGTGTTTTCCAGCTCTTTAGGGAGGCAAGTAGAGGCGGTTTGTACGAGCGTGACCCGCCCCTCTTTAATCCAGCGAATTAAACTTGCAAAATGGTAAAACCCCTGGTGCTGTTTTACTGCTGTCCATCCTGTCTCAGAATGAAATGGCCGAATATGCGGATGTATGCGAAACAGGAAGCAGACATTCCTGACGCACAGCGGGTCTGTAGTGAACACACACATTCATCACGGACAGCAAGGTCTGTGCATTTGCAGTGCTGTCTGTGACGTGTGGAGGATTCATCTGCGATGTTCTCGAAGAAGTGCGGATGATATTCCAGCGGGAATCGAGGCATGACTGATGGCCTGTCTGCGAATCCTCTAGTTATTCCGCCCGCGCGGTGTTGGATTTGAACGCGCGTGCCGTCGTGGTGCGTGACGGGCAGGTGAGGGAGTCTGTGTCTCTAAAGCACCCCACCCTGCTCCCCCCACCTTCCCTGATTGTCTCACGATCCATGTGGGCCTAGCACACGGGATTCGGAGTGCCGTTGAGCACAGAGTCTGATTCTGGGGGAATCTTTGTGTCATTCAGAGCTGCCCGAACGCCTGTGTGCGTGTATGCCCGCGCGTGCGTGCGTGCGTGTGTGTGTGTGTGAGTGAGTGCTTCGTGCCCTTCTGGGTGCCATGGGGAGTGACTGCTGTGTGGTTCTACAGCCTCAGGCTGGGCTGACGCACCCTGGTCCCCCCCCCAAACACACACTAACCACGCCCACGCCCCCCCCCCCCATCTGCACTGAAATATTGATAATTGAAAGAGGCCTTTATCTACATAGCTTCTGTGCCACACAGTGAGGCCCGGAGCCATAAAGGATGAATTATATAACCAGTCTCTTCCCATTCTATTCAGGCTTTCCAGGGACACCTGTCTGCTTCACCTTTTGGGTCCTTAATTACCGCCCTCACCACTCATTCGTATGCTGTGATCCATCTGTCTGCAGGGGCACCTCGGAGGACGAGATGTGTAACTTTTACATCATGTACTACATGGAAAGCAAACATGCCGTCCCATACATGAACTGCATAGAAGACGGTGAAAATGACCTGTTCAGAAATATCCCCAAAGAGGCCAATGTCCCTGTCCCTGTGAGTCCTGAAATGTTGATGGCGATGCAGGCCCACGGACACCACACAGGTAGAACATTAACCGCTGGCCTCCTTTCCCGTTTTCTTCAAACTTGAGATCCAATCCAGGTAGATCCACATACCTCAAAGACTTGCTGCTAGTTAAATTAAAATATTGCAAGTTTTGTTTACACCCTGTCCTGTGCGATACAGTACTTCAGATTATAAAGCTTTGCCAGTTTTAAATTTGAGACTGTACTCTTTTTTTCTGTTGTGTTTCAAAGATTTTCACGATGGCGCAGCCCTGCAGCAAGCAGGGAGGGAGGAGGAAGACGGTTTGGATCAGGGTGAGTTGTCCTTGAACACTGCAGAGCGTAATAACAGAGTGCGATGGAGGCGGTTTCATCTTGGCATCCCTGTGCCCCCCTTCAGAGAGTGTGTAAGCATCGCAGTCCGCTCGGTGCCGTGGCCTTCGCCGCGGGATGCCACCGGGAGCGTGGGACGGCGCGCCGGCGCCGAATTGGCGCCGCGGGAACTTAAAACGGAAGGAGGGAGAGATTAAAGAGAAGGGAGGGGGGAATGCGACTGCAGGCAGGGGCCGTTTAAAGAAGCAGGAATGAGAATCGGGGGGAAGATGTTGATTGAAAGTGACATTGAGCAATGCTGATGTGTAGGGGAAAAGGTTCTGTGGCACAGTTATCAGTAATTCTTCTGTAATTTTGAATTTTTAGTTAATCGTTTTGTCTTTGTTCATTGAAGGAAGCTATCTCGGAAGTATAGGCAATGGTGTTTATGAATAATAATCAAAAAATCTAAAGAAAATATGTTTAAGATTTTAATTTGAAAATTCCCTTATGGTAGCCAAATAATTAGTGGCTTCAGGTTGGCTAATTATTCCAATTACATTCAGTGTGGATAATGCTGATTGGTTTTGCTGCCAAGAAAAATATCCGATGGCTTTCGGGAGACCTGGGTTTTATTACCAGTAATGGAGGTGGGTAGATACAATGGAGGATGGAGGAGATATCAGCTTTGAGGTTGGTGCTCTGAGGCAAGACGATGTTACCATGGATACACATCCCTTGTAATGTTGCATCACGTTCAAGGATTTCAGAATCTCAGGATAAAGTATCCAATTGATATTTTTTGTGGAAACTCTGGTTCTCTGTGCTGTCCAGTAACTAGAATAATTGAGAATAATTCCATAAATAAAATACATGGCTGTCTTAAAGCAATCAGGAACTGTTCCCTATTGATTCAAGCTGTGGTACTAAAGGTAATCTTCCTGTTTGCTATGGTTTGAGGGCACAGCCCTTTAAATGCACCTGCTGTGAAAAGCTTTAAACTGAAGAGAATGGACTTTTTGTATTTGATCTATTCATACTGACATTTGATGTGATGCCTTTAGTAGAAGTTATAGCAAACATTTAATGTATCAGATATATCCTTATGGTGAATTTCTTTAGACTTAAATAGGTCTAACTGATCTTCATCCCCCTGACTATATGTATTCCTCTAGATCAAATAAATAGATAATTAGCACTGTCATTGTTACAGGTATAATTATTCCATAACCTGAAGGTGCACATAGAAACAGTTTTGAATTGAGATTTTGTTTTTTTTAATCATGTTTGTGTAAAATCGACTGCAAATTGGCAATGGGTGTTGCGCAAATGACAGTGATATCATTAACGGATTGTGTATGGGATTTGCCGCTTCTTTGGAGGATGCAGGACCGGTTGGCAGACGCGGCCGTCAAATGAGTTGTGACTGAGTGGGTGGAGCCGTGCCAGAGGGCCGAGTATTTAAGCGAGCAGATTGCCCCGACGGTCCTCAGAGAGACAGCATCCATTAACATGCCTCATTCTTTCCAGCACAACGCTCCATTTCCCGCCACGAGCCCAATCTCTGTTAGAGCCGCTCGTCGTACACAAGTAAACAAGGTTGTATCTGCTGATTTGCTTTGGGGAATCGCAGTGGTTCACGGAAAAATGAATAACTTCCCTGCATATGGGGACAGCAGTGATGGAAGATTATTTTGGACACTGAACAGCTCGGTATATTTCATCAACGTTAGATTCAGTCAGCACTCGCGATGTTAATCTCATGATGACACACTTGCCCTGTTATTAGCATTTTTAAACAGGACGTTATTCATCTGGTGCTTTTCCACCGCCATACAGGCGCCAGGCGGTACCTGACCTGTACCGCGAAGAAATGCTAGTTACACAGCGGTTCCTGCTCGCTTTGATTTTCCACTACAGAAAGGTCAGCTTAGTAAGAGTGGCTGGCTTTGGAGAGCGACAGTGACGTAAAAGCCGAGACGCTTGTTTACTGCTCACATGATGTACGTTATAATTTACTGTTTTCCACTAGCATGTCTGTGAGAATCGCTGTGTTTTGTTAGCATCAACTGCTAGGGGAATTAGTATTGGCATTATCGCGCATAAATTTGCATTATGAATCCATTCCATTTGCCTGTTTTCTAGTACTTTTTTTGAGTAGGAGGTTTCAAATTTTCAAGCTCAGAATTATTGGGAATATGTCAATACATTGCAGTGCGTGATACTACTAATAATGAATAATATATCTAATGTGCCCTTTTTTCCTTCAGACCATCCATGAATATTGACTCAGATCGCTGTTTTTTTTTCTTGTCGCTCTTGCTTTTTGACCAATCGGATGGTGGTGATGCAACGCACTTGGTTTAGTCACACTTTCACTGCCACGCTAGTTAGCAGGCTCATGTCAGCACGGGTACGGGTCGGGTACAGCTTGCATAATTTCCAGTTGAAAAGTGGCTCTGGGTGCAGCTCTGTTATTGGTGGAAAAGCACCAATAGATACTCATCAATCTGTTCAACTACCTATTGCCTGTACAACATTGGGGCTGGAACCAATCCCACGCAGCAGGGGTACACACTAGACAGGGTAATTATTATGAGTGTTTTTTCTAACCCGCAACCAATAATGATGTATTGGTATTTTTGATAGTTTCGTATTGAATATATATTGAACTTGAGATAAGTAAAATCTGATCACCAGACACAGAAGGAAAGCACTTTGGCTTTCAGAAGGAGGCATCAGGGTTGAAGTCCTTGGGCGTGTACCCTGGATTCCGGAGTTGGTGCACTGCTATTGTAGCCCCGAGTAAAGCATCTAACTTGAATTGAATAAATGTTCTATTTGGACAGAAGCATCAAACAATTATATAAATGCAAATTCCTCCAGAAAAGGTTTAAAACACTTGATCCCTTTGCTTTTTCGCTTAGGCAAATTAGATTCTGTAAAATTTCCTTACGTTTTTTTACTGTAATCTTCTGCATATTTAAACGCAGCAAATTTTCCCCAATCTCACCACTCAGCCTGCTGATCACACGAAGAGAAATCTCTGTCCTGGAGCAATCAGAGCGCGTGCGATGGGCCCTTGCTCATTGGTGCTCGGGAGGCGTTTGTACCGTCACGCTTTAAAGCTACTGTGAAATGCCTGGAGAGCCTGCGCCCTGCCAATAGCTATGCCGCTCTGCCTCTGTAGAGAGGATTCTTTGCTGCAGGGCAGGAAGAGTGCGGGGAATGTTAGCCCCTCTCGCAAAACCGCACCCCATGTTTATTTTAAAGTGCATCTCTTTGCTGCCTGGTAGCAAACTCCCACCCGGGAGGTGAGCACATAGTAGACCTGTAAAAACTAGCAGCTCAAACCCAGTTTTATTCCAAAGTGCCAATCCTTTATAGGCGCGTCCAACAACGCGGTAACTGTAGAAAGGTTCCCTCATAATGATGGGGGAATAGTAACGGAGGTTCTGCTGCATGGGAGGTTTGAGTCTGTTTGTGTTCAGACTGCACTCTTCACGAAAGATATAAACACAGCACTGGGATAGTGGGAGGTGAACGTTGCTTTAAACCTTTCCGACAGAGGTGTGGAGATGGGAGGAGCGAGAGCGTGACTGCACGCACATGTCCGCTAATCGTGTGATAGCGACTAGCATCAAGTCTGAGAAATGCCAGTAAGAGCCACACATGTTAATAAAACCAAGAAGACCATCTGGATACATCAGTACTTCCTCAGCCCACTTCTTGGGGACCCCCAAACACTCCACACATTTGCCCCTCTCAGCTCCTGGCACACCTGAATCAAACAACAGTGAATACCTAGTGCAGGTGTGTTGGGAGGTGGAAGGGAGCAAATGTCTGGACTGTCCATGGCTCCTCGAGGACTGGGTTAAGAAACACTGAGTTACGCAACAGACAGGGATCACCTCATTGCCCGGTTCCTGGGGTCAAAGCAGATATGATAAACATAATGTGTGTTGGGGGGGATTTATGGGATTTTAATATCTGGGGCATATGAGATATGCAAAAACATTCATGCTTTCATGGAACAACAAAGTACAGTTTCATTTCTTTTAGGTCAGGCAGTGCCAGTCGCAAATATGAGACCTACTGAGACAGATTCGTTTAGTAAATCAAATTAATTCAATTAATTTTTATGTAGCATCTTTCAGAATGGAGTGGCCCCAAGGCACTTGACAAGAATGTGTGTCATTTATGCAAAATGGTGCATGAAACAGGAAAAAGGTAAAGGAGGAAAGAGAGTGCTAGTAGACAACAGAGGAGAGTAATCAGTTGGTTGGTGGTACTTCCAGACCACAGTGAAGACACTCAGACCCAAATAGCGGACTGAGAGAAAGATAATGACCTTATGAAGGCTCTTTAGTATTTGGTGAAACCCTCAGTGTCATTTCACCCATCACTGAGCACTTGAATGTGGTGCGCTCCCTGTGAGGGGGGTGGGGGGGCGTGTCTGCTGTGCTCCTACACCGTTGGTTCTGGTGCTCTGCAAATAGTGAGAGCTATTGAGCTCTGGAAAATCCATTAGTCAATCTACAGCTTAATCTACTTGGTGAAGGAAAAGGCAATAGTGGATTTGCATACCCCTATTATGTCTGGTGACCGTAGGGTGAGTTCTGGTGTGAGATGCATGAGTTACTCATTCAGTATAAGACGGCGCTGTTTAATTCTCGAATCTGATTGGTCAGATGGGTGTTAATACATTTTCTATAACTGCACACACAGTGCCAGCCAATAGTAAAGCAATGCGCTATTATAATCTTTAATTCTAACTAATGCTACTTAAAACTCCAGAAGTATAATACATAATTAATGCATAATTAACAGAAACTATAAAAATGTTTAATCATTGGCAGAATAAAGTAGTTCTACTAATAAATGCGTTTTCAGCTCATAAATTTGAAAATTATGTCTTTAGGTACAAACATGCAAGCGAAATGTGTAGTATCTGTGGTATAAGCAAATTAATACACTCCAAGCTGTGCATTTAACTCTTCCTTAACGTATTGCAGTGATGTCATACTGGTTATTTTAAGGGACCCTTTTCTTGTTATGGTAAATACTTTCCATCGCAGTTGTTCCCCCTGGTGAGAGATGAGTAAATGAAGTTGCCATGGTTTCCTGAGCAGGTGCAGTCGTGTAGCTGCCCTTGCGTCATGGACAGCATCACACCATTCAGCTGCACAGAGTGACGATTCAGACCGCCCCCTGTTGTTATAAATAATCACGAGCGTCCATGGTCACCTCTTGCCCCTAAGTATGACTTACAAATGAGAGCTGAGGACTCGTTTTTCAGGTTTTCACAGCTTGGCATTTTCTATCGCGATGTGGTACAGCGTCATGATGACATATAAGCGAAAAGAATCAGCTGGATGTAACAGTGAGGTATCAAGCTTGACCCTTGGCACTGTTTCTTGAATTAATACCAGAAATTGGTATCGCGCACGTGTGGTTCGGAATATCTTTCCAAGAGGACCATGAACCTAAGACTCTCATTATGCCTTGCTCTCCCGCCTAGATCATGACAGCTTGATAAATCACCTGCTATATTTGCCTTCTCCTTTATTAGGACACAAATTCTGTGGCTGTCATTCAAGGCCCTTTTGTTGTCTCTCTCTGTTTGCTCGGCTGGTACTGATGGATGAGCTCAATAAATAAGGACCGGATACGGCTCGTATATCATTGTAGGCGGAGCTCGGCTCCCAATATGGACACACATGCAGGATGAGGCACTCCAGCCAATGACAGAGGAAGTACTTTTTTGAGAAACCAGTTCTTTAAGTGACTTCTTCAGGAGTCAGCTTTATTTTTTGCATGTTTTGCATGAAGAATGTGAGACATTTGTGTCTTCCTATTAGCCTTAACTTTCAATATCCTCGAGCATGGAGCGTTTCTATGGTATGGCCAATATGAATTTCAGATGAGTTTTAACTCTTTACACCTATGAGAAAAGAAATGTTCAGAATTATTTAGATTCTGCATGCATGGCCGAGCTTCACCCGAGTCATCATAAATAAAGATGGCTTTATCTAACAGCCTACCCTTATGACAATGTAAAATGCCATATCTTTATTGAGAGAATGGTTTAAACAATCAAGCTCATATAAAACTATGCAAACCCTGGTATTTAGTAACTGTGAACCTCCTAATTGCCAATAATTTCAACCAAAAACTTTCTGTACCTGCTGATCAGACCTGTGCAGTGGTTAGAAGGTATTTTGTTGCATGACCCAAATTCTTTAAGATCACATATGGACTTCCCGACAACAAGCAGTGCCTGCCATCATTAGCTGCTTTGGAACGGAGCAAAAATGATGCTGAAATGCATCCATTTACTCTTGCTGGACTGTGGATTTTCGAGGATCCAGGTCTTTAGAAAACCTTTTGTAAGCATTTCCATGTTATGGGTTTCAATAGCTGCTCTTCTGAGGCCCTCTGAAATCTCTTTGATCATACCAAATTGCATTTGAGCATAATTCTGTTGTGAAGAGCATGAAAGCAAAATTGTGTGGGTTAATTTTTTTATGGCAGGGCTGGTCAGATTGATTGGAACACCTGACTCCAATTACCCTCTTCTCAAAAGGTCTTTATGCTCGAGGTTCTTGTACTTTTTTCATCAGTGACCTTGATTGTTTAAACCATTTGCTAAATATAGCCTGGACAGCGTAAGCATGTTGTGGAGGAATCCAGATGATTCCAAACAGTTTAAGAACAATATCTCACAATATGCTAATTCGTAGCAGCATCTGGGTCTGACCTTTGGCTGTGGGAGATCGATCATGGCCAGAGAGCAGAATAAGTGGTTATTAGTGCGTCGAGCACCACTCGGTGCGGGTCGCCTGCTCCGTGCGGAGTCCCGCCGAATGCCCTGGCCCCATCGGCCCCACGCTGTGACCACACATTGACTCATTTCACAGCCTCGTCAGCAGGAGCAGTCTGAAAGACAATTTTATGGTTGGGCAGCAATCCGTGTAAGTATGAAGCAGTGGTGGAGATGGGCCGCCCCCATCCTGGTGATAGCCGCCGGATGAGTGAAACGAGTTCAGGTGAAAGTGAATGCAGGGATCGGCACGTTCCCAGTGGCATCTGCAAGACCAGTGACGGGATGCGATTTAGGGGCATTTAGGGGACGCATCATGTGTTGAGATGTGGACCCAGCCAAACCTGGACGCTCACGT
>JAODKM010000108.1:771953-782157 GCA_026780845.1 Petrocephalus sullivani | reverse complement strand
GACATGGTGTGGACTAAGCCAAACTGGGGTGGTCACATGACATGGTGTGGACTAAGCCAAACCAGGGTGGTCACATGACATGGTGTGGACTAAGCCAAACTGGGGTGGTCACATGACATGGTGTGGACTAAGCCAAACCAGGGTGGTCACATGTCATGGTGTGGACTAAGCCAAACCAGGGTGGTCACATGACATGGTGTGGACTAAGCCAAACCAGGGTGGTCACATGACATGGTGTGGACTAAGCCAAACCGGGGTGGTCACATGACATGGTGTGGACTAAGCCAAACCAGGCTTTTCCCCACTGCTCTGTCTTTATTCAGCATTTTCTCTCTTTTCCTTGTATTTGATCTCTTAGGTTCTCCTCTGCAGCTACTTTTTCTCCTGGATCTACTGCTCTACTTGTTCCCTCCCTAAAAGTTCTCCCTTCATAGCCTACTCTTCCCTCTCTTTCCTGTTTTTCTGTGCAGGTGACTTCTATTCCCTTCTTTCCAAACTCCTAGGGGAGCGGGAGGACGTTGTCCACGTGCATAAGTATTACCCCCCAGAGGCAGAACGAGCCCAGGCGGACCTGGTAGCAGAAATTGATAGCATAATCCAAAAGAAGGACCAGCTTCAGCCCAACCCAAGGGTAGACCCCAATGAAAGGGAGGGCACTATTCTCGTCAGGGACAGAATTCACAAATTTCACCAGTTAGAGTCCACTGTTAAGCCTCCCAGGAGGAAGACAATGCCGGCTAAGACATCAGATAGCGTCGGCGAGAGAGCTCGGAAACCAGGTGGGTCTCAGCCTTGGGGTCTTTCAGATTGGTTAAAGAAAAGAACAGTCATTCAAATATATATATATATATATATTTATTCCTTTTTTAATTTTTTTGAAAGCATAATGTGTTTTTCTCCTCATTGTACTCAGAAGCTGTAGTCTTTCCAGATATTGGTGTTTTCTGCACAGTACAAATGCAGATTTATTTCAGTGGATTTAGGTCAGATTATAGCGACGATTGAGATTTTTTGCATTCTCCCTCCTTGGGATTAGCATGGATTTTAGTATGAATTCTAAGCCCACGCATTAGGCCGAGCTGTAGCCGGCGTGTTCAGCATGCGGACACGCCGGCTGATCTTGATGTGTGTCACCTTGGTTTCGGCGGAGGGAGGTGCAGGGGTGCGAGTGACTCAGCCCGCTGAGATCTTTCACATGCGGCTGGAGTCCTTTCCTTTAGGACTGCAGTCCACATTGATCGAGCTCTGAAGTGTCATAACAAGTATAAATGAGTTGTGTGCCAGGCAGCTGCCGCTCTTTAAGACATGAGAGGTGGGTGTGTGCTTGTTGGCCTTGTGTTTTTAATTGCTATTCCTCCTGGCATATAGCTTCTGAATATTTTATTAAAAAGCTTTCAGTATTGTTTGTCTCAGAGTGCTATAGTCATGCCCTTAGAAAGAAAAAAAATGCACGGAGGAGCTAGATGGTGTGCGTGGAAGATAATAGGATCTCCACTGAGCGGCCTCTCTGTGTTTGTTCAGTGATACTGTGTGTGTGTTCCTGCCGTATAATGACTGTTTATAGCCTGTCCTCATGGCCTGTGACATGCGTATTCTGATGATCAGTATTTACAGTTTCTATGGTGATGTGTAAATGTTTGCTGTATGAATGTATAGTCTGTGCTATTAATGATTTGCCTTAGTCTCCAGTAGAAACAGTCTTTGGCTGGCTAGGGCTGGATCTCCCCTAGTCATACTGGGCATTTGTTCTTGTCTGCTACTAGGTGTTACATTTTCATTCCACATTATAACCAAAAAATTCTTCACACGTGTTGGAATCACGACTGAGTTTGTACCGTTTAATACTGTTGTGTGCAAGTAGTCTCATATTCCTTCAGAGCGGAAAACGACAATCTGGCTTTTTATCCCCGTTCTTAATTTCTCCTCCGATCACTCCGCTATTATTTTGTGACCACTGATTAGCATGTTGACTGTCTTTTCCCCAGTAATCTCTCTGCTTCATTATGCATTTTCAAATGAACCCGGCATTTCATTAGGCCAGCTAGCATACCACTGCACGGCTATTTTAGCTTGCTGCCCTTGTGCATTTCAGCATGAATTCTCACTGTCATCTTTTGCGTCTACACAAACAGAAGGTGCCGTGTCCCTAAATGCCATCCCTTTAGTATTTAAATATAGCCTGTAACTTGTATTTCTTGTTGTTTACCAGGCTGTTCTATTACTGATAAATGCACAATAGCTTATAGCAGGATTTAACATGTAGATTACATTAATTCTTAAAAAAGAAGGATTTGGTGTGCTTTGCTAGCAGCTGGGTTACAATATCTGTGCATGTATCCAATATCTTTCTTACATCGATACAATACAGTAGTTTTATTACAATAGCTACGTGCAGAGTGGGGCATCTGATGGGCATCACATGGTAATACGGGCCATTCTGCTGGTGGCTTCATTCTTCATTTGACCCCTCACCCATGGTTTTCTTCTGCAGGTTATCACCTTGAGGAAATGGTCGACTGGCCGGAGGTCCAGCTGCAGTTAGGCCAGGTGTCTGGTTTGGCACTGGACTCCAGTGACAACCTGGTCATCTTTCACAGGGGTGACCACCGATGGGGCGTGAAGTAAGTGATACCGGCATGGGGGTGACCTGCTAACGATTTTTTGGGCTGCTAATTATGTGGCCTTCGCAACAAACTCGGATGCACTCTCATCAGATTACTCCAGGAGCTCTCTGCTAAATTACGATAAGGGAGTCTAGTGCCAAATGTCAGCTGTCTGAGGTGCCACAGCGATTGATAGTCCTCCAGTAGTGCAGTTACTTATAGCATAAGGCAGCTGCTGGTGGCTTTTCAGTGTCACAGGGGCCATCTTGCACCTCCCGGTGGGAACACATTGCCTGAGGTACTGAGCTTTGACCCAGTGCTGTTTGCCTAAAACACAAGTTACTCTAATTAAAGACACAGTCTTGTCTCCCCTGACCTGATATTTACTGTTCAAACGAAATTATATGGATGGCTCTTCAGCAAAAGTTCATACAACATAAAATTCCTTGATTTTTTAGCAGCGGGGCAAATTATTATCCATTTTCGAGGAAATGATGTTTAGATTGGAATCATTAACGGGGGCCCCACCACTACAGATACGGCTAAGATTTATATGCCATAAAGATATCTGGCTCCTATACAGATTTAAAGGTCACTGCAAGAAAAAGTACCTGGTGATATGGAGTTAATCAGATTACTAGTTTAGGCTGTAGGTGTTGGGAAGGGGCGATTCTAGGATTCTTTCTTTCTTTCTTTCTTTAAATTTATTTATCCATACAGGTGGGCCGACCTTGTCATTAGCCAATGATATGTTTGGAATCGGTGAGCGATGGGAAGGGGCCGGTGTCCCTGTGTGCCTGTCCCTGGTACTGGGGACAGAAGAGCCAGGCATCCATTGTAGACCTGAAAAAAATCACCGTAGACAAAGCAGGTGATAATGTCAGCTGTGACACATGCAGATGGGCTCGGGGGTACAAGTATGGAGTTATCCCTCTTTATAATAATTTTATGAACGAACCATCTGCGGCCTTTAATCAGTCAGGCCTGAAAATTGTGGGGGGGGGGGGTGAAAAACCCATTAACTAGGCAGGATGGGCTGCATTTTCAAGCACAGGTGCGGGCGGGAGGACCCGCCATTGCTCCTGGTTTTCCATGCACATGAGTTCTGCTGACCGCAGCCAGCCGACTCGAAAGATAATTCATTATCTCAGCCGCAGTCTCAGCTCTGGCGATCTGCTCCGTATCGTTTACGCATGGGGCACGGCATGAAAGCTCCTGGAGTAGCGCTTTCCGGAATAGCATTAACGCGAGGAGCACCACTCCAGGGAGGGTGGGGGCTTCCGTTCCAGGCGTCCTTGGCTCGGCGCTCCCCGACCCACCTGATGCGCGTTGAGATGGTAGGCGGGATGGGGGAATTAACGATGCGGGGCGCAGGTGATGAGGGCCGGCCCACCTCATCCATTCATCAGCCCCAGCGCTGTCTGCAGCCCTGGTACCCGAGGCTCTGCACATAGGACGCCACCCTATTCATCAATAACCAGAGTTCAGGCCTGTAACAAATGAGTACTGTGCGTCCGTTCAGTACTGCAATTAACATGCCGTTAAGGGCTCATGCCTCCTAATTATACCAAAACAAAAAACAGCCTTAATGTAGGATTCTGTTTGTGCCTTATTAATTTCTCATTTATTCCATTACTATCAAGTTGAGTCACACCGGCTATATTCAGTAACACAGCATACAGTGATGGACATAGTGGTCCAAGGTACAGATTAAAACAGCAGCTGCATAAAATGAACTCCCAAGCAGATGCTTGCCTACTCACTGCAGGGAGAGACAAGTTGCTCTTTGATAGTTAATAAAATGGTTTCCCTTTTGATATGTAAGTTATTATCCAATTATCTTGTGGCTGTGTAGCTATTATATATGGTAATCAAATTGTTTTTTTTATTTATTATTATTTTAGTTCTTTCGACAACCAGCGCATTTACCAGCAGCGCTCACTGGGTCCTATTCAGCAGTCTACAATCCTGGTGGTGGATCCAGTCAAAGGCAAGGTGCTCAAAGCTTCAGGGAGAAACATGTAAGCCCTACGCCACACTGCTGTCCCATGTAGCTAATATAAATTTGCATCGAAAGTGGCCTTTTGAGCGAGCCACCTGGTTTGAAGCATTATAACAGAATTAGGCCCTCCCAGGTGACCTTCGTTGTAGATGTTACTTTTTGGAGCAAACTGAAGCAACTAAATAACTATTTGGGGGTTTTAGCTTAAAGAAGCTATGTTTTGTGTGTTTCCTAACATCAATTACATTATTCTGGACACTTCAATTTTTCCAGAAAGGTCATAACCGGGTTTTGAATCAAATTTACGATTAACCGTATATAATATGTCAGTATTAGTTGGACACAAAGGGCAAATGTAAGTACAATGACTGGTAAACATTGTATTTTATGTAGGGGTGTGGGTTTATATGAATATGTTTAATGTTTAACACTTTTAAAGCATTCGATTATAACGTCACACTGATTCAGTTTGATTTTGCTGATGCTGCTTGTATAAATGTACAATAACGAACCTAAGCCTACCTTGCAGGTTTTACCTTCCTCATGGTATAACCACAGACCAGAATGACAACTACTGGGTCACTGATGTAGCTCTTCATCAGGTAAACAGGCATATTTCTCCTGCATTGATATATTTCTTATGTTTTGATTACATTAAATTACATTCAATTAGATGTATGGCCTGCATTTTGTAAATACCATTCCAAATATACTTCTGAATGAAGCTCGGGAATTGGAAAGAAAAATGGACAGTTGGAGAGGTGTACCGTGAAGGTCAGTCTGCCGTGATGCTTGCACGGACTTGAAGCTGATGTTCTTGTTGTTGAAGGTCTTCAAGCTGGGGCCTGATGGACGAGACAAACCCCTGGTAGTCCTGGGACAGGCTTTCGAACCTGGTGATGACAAGAGCCACTTCTGCCAGCCCACCGACGTGGCTGTGGACCCCCTGACTGGGAGCGTCTACGTTTCTGATGGCTACTGCAACTCCAGGATCCTCCAGTTTTCTCCGGAAGGCAAATACCTCAGGCAATGGGGGGCAGGTAAAGGAGCCGGCAAACCCCCCCACTCATGCCATATATGCATGCCATTCTTACCTTTTAGAGTGTTTTATAAAGCACACTTTCTGTAATGTGCCTTTCAAATTCATTACTTAAAATACTGATTCCTTCATATTCAGTAGGGTTCAGGTAGGCCATTTATAATGATGTTTATTGTTGAATTATATATTATATAATCAGCATTATGTGTAGTTTTTGGTCCAGTGTGGCAGACTCTGTGGCACTGCAAATCACTGCAAGCTTTTTATATTAAAGCAATGGGAAAACGAACAGGTTATCAGTGAAGCATTTTCTGGCAATACGTGTGTTACTGTTGCTCCAGCTGTGCTTTTTATTCCTGAGCACCTTTTTAGGGTCCCCTATGATTATTCTCCGCTTCCTGTCTGCCCATAAATAGTCCCTTGACAGTGGCCACACCTGCCGACGCTAAATGTTGGACGATTTCGACTGTTAATTGCATTATCGCTTCCCGTCCTGCTTCAGAGTCTTTGGACAAGCGTAAAAGGATCCCGTTTAAAATCCCGCACAGTCTGGCGTTCTTGCCGGACAAAAAGGAGCTCTGTGTGGCCGACCGGGAGAACGGGCGGATCCAGTGTTTCTTGGCTGAATCTGGACAGTTTGTGAAGGAGATTAAGAAGAATGAATTTGGAGGAGCAGTGTTTGCAATATCTTACTCCCCTGTGCATGGTACGTCTGATGCATATTCTTTCCTTACTGCATCTGTCAGTGCTGTTACTCCATAAATACATATTAGTTTTTGTTTTATGGGTCACATATAGAAAGCATCAATCAGTCATTTGTCACATATACTGAATACGGTATGCGGTGAAATGCTTGGTTGTCAAGCTCCAAGATTGCGAAACAGGGGTCATAAGTATAAAGTGACAAAACATCGACCAGTTATCATAAATATTGTACAATTTGCAGTGAAGGTGGCAGTTCAAAGAGCCAAATGAATAAATATGTCAGTATTTCCATATGCAAACTAATGTTAGAGTGCAATTAGCTCAAGTACAGCATTGTCGTAGGTTCTGATCCCGGGGTGCATGCAAAATGATTAAATATGTAAATTGTTGCTTTGGATAAGTGTCAGATAAATGAATAATTAAGTGAGTAGATGTGAGCATGATCAATATCCTTACTCCAGATCAGCTGGGGTAAAAAGCTTTGGAATGAAACAACTTGTCTATGTTTTTAGCTATCACAATGAGAAGCAGGGAAAAACTTAGTTAATGTCTATCAATTTTAACTGCACTGCTTGCAGTGTTCTGTGCTTATATTAAGCTGCCCTTGACTAAATACTGCGTTTAAAGATTTGTCTGGGATAAGACCTTGATGGCTGATATCACCAATTTCAGCACTAAAAGCCTAGATGGGTTTCAGTCACAAAACAGAGAGATCATATGAAATGTATTATTTTACCTTATTGCAACTTTAAAGGGCCAGGTGCTATGAAAACAGTCATTTCAAATGATTAGTTTTAAGTGAAAAGAAAAATTATCAATCAATCCATCTGTCCATCTTTTAGCCACTTACTCAATTCTGGAAAAAAGGTCTGAATTATCGGTAAACTGATTAAAATACTTCTTAAATGTATAGATTTGACAGACTGCTATGGCTCAGTATTTTTACGTAATCGAGTTAAATGTCCGTGCTGAAGACAGATCCACTGCTGAGTTTCTGGTCTCCAGCTTTTATTGACACTTCATGCTTTTGGAGTTGTTTGTTACCTGCTGCATTTAGACACCAAAAATATGCCGAGGATTCACCCTCACTGTATGGTTTATTTCTTCAGTTGTTTGTCCATCTGTTTAAAACCATTTCGATTTGTGCTCTTAGGGGGCCTGATATACGCGGTTAACGGGGAATCAGCTTTCGGGCAGTCGGCCCCGCCACAGGGATTCGTGATCAGTTACTCCACCAAAGAAATCCTGGATTATTTCAGCCCAGACACTCAAGTAGGTTATTTTATTTATGTCTCTATAATGGGCCAGCACTTTTCATTTGTTTGTGCTTTTATCTCTCTTAGTCAACAGATCCTCTTATTGTATTACGTTACTTATCTGCTTTGCTTTGCTTTTTCCCCAGATTAGTCACTGAAAGTAACTTTGTTATTCCACTTCTCCCGTCAAATATGTGTTTAATTTATCTAATCCAGAACACGGGCTCTCCACCGAAGGGCCGCAGGGTAATACTGCTCTCTGGGTCTGCTCTAGCTTCGCTAAAATAAATATATGGATAGTAAGTCATCTAACCTCTTAGTTTTTCTAAGGAAAAATGCATCTGCTAAGGGAGTAGGTTTTCCCAGCTACCTCAAAGCTGTGAACTCTCACGAGAGGCTTTGCTTGCTGTCTCTCTCTGTGTGCTGCTCAGGCTGGCGTGTAGTTTAATCACCAGAGAGCTGAGACATTTTTGTTTTTGTGTGTGTGTGTGTGTGTGTGTGTGTGTGTGTGTAACTTTCTGCGGTTGGCAGTGGCCGTGTTCCACCGGGATTAGACTTCTGGGTCCTCGCAGCTTATCAAGCGGCATCCTTATCTTGGCCTATTTTTCTGTATTGGTTTTTACTTATCTGTCAATAACATACTGGACAAGCTGTATGTATGTGAGTGGAAAGTGTTCATGGTAGTAATACAAGGTATTCAGAGAAACGCAGCCATCGGTTGAAGCATGACGTTACCATTTGATAATGAAAAGGTATTATAAAGAGTAATGTAAAAATGTTTTTGATTAATTTTACCTTTTCAATGTACTCTGTTACACTGAGCTGCTTGATTTGCTAATATTCAGGTAATTGTTATTAACCATTAAATAATTATATAATTATCATGTCCTTTCACCCAGGAGTTCAAAATGCCACATGACATTGTTGTCACCAAGGACGGAAGTGTCTTTGTTGGAGACGCAGCTGCCGATACGGTCATAAAGTTTATCTCCTCTGAAAGTAAGTTAATTATATAGCCAGCTTGAAGCCCATGTAATGCCGGACAGCACTGACCCTGAGCCCCAACCACATTAACAACCGCTATCTTGGTAGAATTAAGGAGACACGGTTGGTGTTGAGCTATGTGATATTTAGTACGGTTGTGTTATTAAGAGCTTTAGTGGACCTTCTAGGCATCTCAGCTACTTAAAACAAGGTCATGAATTGCTAAGTTCAGGAGTTGCGATTAGTGTGGTTAGAGAGTGGGGTCATGATTGGTCTAACCCTCTCTCATGCTCTCCAGTGTACATTTCCTTTATTCTTAACCCATTTTATACCAGGAACCGTATTCATTTCCATTTGTTTCAGAAGCCGAGCATCGCTCTGTAAAGAAAGGTGGAATTGAAGTTCAGGAAATTGAAGGTGATGCTTCTAGTTATGTAGATTTGAAAGGCTAATTTACACATCTAACCTGGCATACATTTTAGACCAGTTTACAGCTACTACACTAAACCAGTGTTTCTCAGTCTTGCTCCTGGAGAACCACCAGCCAGAAAGTTTTCAGTCAAAGCCACACTGCTTACAACCTTCCACCTTCATTATTAGGTCATTAAGAAATACCTGGTGCTAATTAAAGTCTGGCTGGAGGGAAAACGTCCTGGCAGGTGGTACTCCAGGGGCAGGATTGAGAAACACTGCACTAAACACAACACATATTTAACTTAATATGTTTGTCATCCATACCGCGTGATGCAGTTTTTTGCTGGATTAAACTATAGATCTGACTGATTGACCTTTTTGTTGACAGAATTCCTGCTGATTGTTTTATCTGAATCCATTACATTTTAGTAACTTGTTTTAGGTCATAGTAATTCTGCAGGTTCTCTTAATTCAGGTTCTGTTGATACATGCGAGTGTAATAAATTAGTCACTGAACCCAGACCAAATGAGCATTGCAGCAGTGTGATTGGGCAAGATGGTGCTGTTGTGCAGTGCTCAGAGTGGAGGTGACTCTCCCCGTTTTATTGTTGTGCCCATAAGCCTCACCACCCCCCCCTCCAAAAGAACTGTAACTGGATTTCTCCCTTTCTCCAGAGACGGAGACATTTGTCCAGACCCACTTGGAGCCACTGCAGCAGCTTCCCCCACAGCCCCCCGAACCCGCCCAGCAGAAGACTCCGGAGCCTCCCCAGAAGCCTGAGGAGAAGGCGAAAATGGAGAGCGTTGTCAAGCAGAGTGCGCAGGGTGTGTCAGCAGCCATCATTACCACCCTACTGCTCATCCCCCTGGTGCTGGTCATTGCCATCGGAGTGTTCCTGCGTTGGAGGAAGACCAGGATGTACAGAGGTGGGCCCTTGTTCCCCGTCTCTGTTAGTCTTCTTCGTTAGTGTTTCTCGTTGACCATCTCAGTTAGCTTTCCCTGTTAGCCTTCTCAGTTATCGTTCCCTGTTAGCCTTCTCGGTTATCGTTCCCTGTTAGCCTTCTCACTTAGCATTCTCTGTTAGTCTTCTTCGTTAGCGTTCCTCGTTGACCATCTCAGTTAGCGTTCCCTGTTAGCCTTCTCGGTTATCGTTCCCTGTTAGCCTTCTCAGTTATCGTTCCCTGTTAGCCTTCTCGGTTA